>PITA01004170.1:35177-127280 GCA_004023965.1 Spilogale gracilis
TGTGTTTATGTCTGTCAAATAAATAAAATCTTAAAAAAAAAAAAAAGAAATAGGTGAATGGGATTAAAACTATACTTATCATAAAAAGCACTGAGTAAGGCATAGAATCTGGGTGTAGGGCATAAACAATGAATCTTGGAACACTGAAAAAATAAAATAGAATTTAAATTCAAACAAAAATATAATCGTTCTAAAAAAAAGAATTGCCAAATCACTATACTGTACACCTGAAACTTTTATAACACTGTACATTAATTATACTGGAATTAAAATTTAAAAAAATAATAAGTAATAAAGTCTGGCAACTCAAAGATTCTACTTGTGTACCTAATATCAAGCAGCAATTCACAAAATAATCATATAAGAGTAAATTCTGTGAATTGTAAATTCCACTTAGAATGTTTTCATACTATTTATTTTCTATAACTATTATTCATTCCTCCTTATTCTATACCATTTTATTTATTTAGCTGGAGCTGCTATAACAAAAATACCATAGACTGGGTGATTTAAGCAACATATATTTCTCACAGTTCTGGAGGCTGGGAAGTGCAAGATGAACGTGCCTGGTGAAGCTCCACTTCCTGGGGTATTAGACTGCTGCCTTATCATCATGTATTTCATGGTTCTCTCCTTCTTCTTCTTCTTATAAGGGCACTAATTCCCATTATGATGGTTCCACCATGATAACACAGTCTAAACTTAATTATTTCCTGAAGTTCCATCTCTTAATACCGTCACATTACAGATTAGGGTTTCAACATGTGATCTGGGACAGAGGGGCATTATTTATCTCAAGTCATAACACTAATAGGATGAAAAATTTCTCAATCTCATAAGGAGGTATAGGCTAATTATTTTTTAGAAAAAAGATGTCCAGGAGCACCTGGGTGGCTTGGTTGTTTAAGTCTCCACCTTCAGCTCAGGTCATGATCCTGGAATCCCTGGATTGAGCTCTGTGTCAGGCTCCCTGCTCAGTGGGAAATCTACTTCTTTCTCCCCTCCCCAACCCCATTCCTACTGCCTCACTCTCTCAAATAAATAAATAAATAATTTAAAAACACACAAAAAAAGATGTTCAAATAGAATTTATATTATGTATACATATTGTGTTATGTAGATTTCACAAATTAAACATGATCTAATTATGAAAAATGTTAGAGCGAATTTAACAAGCAAACAAATTTTGATTAAAGGGGCTCTGTCACTTGGGTGTTGGGACTCTTGACTTCAGCTCGGGTCATGATCTCAGCATCATGAGATCTAGCCCGGCATCAGGCTCCATGCTTAGAGCAGAGTCTGCTGGAGATTCTCTTCTGTTCCCTCTGCTTGCACTCTCTCTCTCTGTAAAATAAATAAAACTTTAAAAAATAATAAAAAAATAAAGAAAAATACTACAACAGAGCAATGTGAACAGAGCAATGCTTAAGTTTGTAAAAAAAGATTTTATTTATTTATTTGTCAGAGAAAGAGAGGGGGCACAAGTAGGCAGAGGGGGCACAAGTAGGCAGAGCAGCAGAGGGAGAAGGAGAAGCAGGCTCCCTGCCAAGCAAGGAGCCTAGTGTGGGACTCATCCCAAGACCTTGGGTTCATGACCTGAGCTAAAGGCAGATGTTTAACCAACTGAGCCATCCAGGCATCCTGTAATGCTTAATTTTTTAAAAAACTACAGATTTAAAAAATTTCTAATCAATGGCAATCCAAAATACTATAAAGTATTCTATAAGTTAAATCTAAATTTTTCATAATTATCAGCCACCAAGACATTATAAAATAAAATGTATATATGCATCCCACAGTACAAATACTAAAAGAGAATGCATTCAGTTATAGATACAAACATAGAATCTAATTTTTGAAAAACTTTTATTTGTTTATTTGAGAGACAGTGAGAGCGAAAGAGATCAAAGAGAGAGAGGGAGAAGCAGACTAGCTGCTGAGCAGGAAGCCTGATGCAGGACTCAATTTCAGGATCCAGGTCACGACCTAAGCCCAAGGCAGATGCTTAACTAATCAAGCCACCCAGGCCCCCTAGAATCTACTAATTTTCTTTTTCTTCTCTAAGTAATAATTTCTCTTTAAATAGTAACAAAAGTTATTTAAACTTTTCTTTTTGATTTTTAAAAAAAGACTTTATGTTTCAAGAGCAGTTTTAGAATTGAAATGGAGAGAAAAGTACGAACAGTTCTCATATACATCCTGCCACCACACATGCATAGCTTTCCATTACCAACACCACTTACCAAAATGGCTTTCCCCCCTCAACAGATGTCATTATCGTGCATATCATTATCACTCTAAGTCCACTGTTTACCTTAGAGTGTACTCTTTCTACTGTATATTCTATGTTTGGACAAAAGTATAGTGACATATATTCATCATTATAACATTGTACAGAATATTTCCATTGCCCTACAAATCCTCTATGGTGTACCTACTCATCTCTCCCCAAACCTACTCCTGGCAACCACAAATCTTTTTATTGTGTCCAGTACTGCCTTTTTCAAAATGTCATATATTTGAGTTCATATAATATGTGGCCTTTTAAGAATGATGGCTCTTACTACAAAATATGCATTTAAGTTTCCTCCTTGTCTTTTCATCCCTTGAAGCTCATTTCTTTTTAGCTGTGAATAACATTCAACTACTTGGATATTCCACAGTTTATTTATTCATTCACCTACCAAAGGACATCTTGGTTACTTCCAAAATTTAGCACTTATGAGTAAAGCTGTTATAAGCATTCATGTGCAGGTTTTTCCTTGGACATAAATTTTCATATCCTTTGGGTAAATAGCAAGTAATGTGAGTGCTGGACAGTGTGAGAGTATGTTTCATTTTGTTAAATAATTTTCATTTTGTAAGAAGTTATCTTCCAGGGCACCTGGGTGGTTTAGTGGGTTAAGCATCTGCCTTTAACTCAGGTCATGATCGCAGGGTCCTGGGATTGAGCCCCACGTCGGGCTCTCTGCTTGGTGGGGAGCCTGCTTCTCCCTCTGCTTCTGCCTATTGCTCCCCCTGCTTGTGCTCTCTCTCTCTCTCTCTCTCTAATAAATAAAACCTTAAAAAAAATTAAGAGAACTTATCTTCCAGTGTGGCTGTACAATTTTGCATTTCCACCAAAATTATATGAGAGTTCCTGGGGCTCCACTTCCTTGTCATCATTTGGTAGTGTCAGTGTTCTAACTATGGGCTATTTTAATAGGTATACAGTGGTATTTCAGTTTTAATTTGCAGTTCCCTGATGACATATGATGTGGGGCATCTTTTCATATGCTTGTCATCTGTATATGTTCTTTGATGATGTGTCTGTTAAGGTCCTGGGTTCATTTTAAAACTGGGTTATTTTCCTACTGTTGTTTTAGGTATTCTTTGTATATTTTGGATAACAGTTCTTTACCAGATATGTCTTTGGCAAATATTTTCTCCCAGTCTATAGCTTGACTTTTCACTGTCTTAACATCATCTTTCACAGAACCGAACTTTTTAATTTTAATGATGTCCACCTTATCAATTATTTCTCTCATGGACCATGTCTTTGGTGTTTTTTTTAAAAAGGCATAATCAGGGGCACCTGGCTGGCTCAGCTAGTACAACATATGACACTCGACGTCCAGATTTTAAGTTTAAGCCCCACATTGGGTATAGAGATTACTTAAAAATAAAGTATGTTTTAATAAAAGGGATAACCATATCCATAATCTCTAGGTTTTGTCTTGTTTTGTCTTCTATAGTTGTATAGCCTTGGCATTTTATATTCGGCCTATGATCCATTTTGAGTTAATTTTGATTAAGAGTATAAAGTGTGTATTTAGTTCCTTCCTTCCTTCCTTCCTTCCTTCCTTCCTTTCTCTCTCTCTCTCTCTCTCTCTCTCTCTCTCTCTCTCTCTCTCTCTTTCTTTCTATCTTTTTTTGGCATGTGGATATCCAGTTATTCCAAGACCACTTTTGAGGTATCTTTATTCATTGTATTGCCTTTGTAATTTTGTCCAAGATCAGTTGACTTATTTATGAGAGTCTTTGCTAATACCATACTGCTCTGATTACTGTAGTTACATAAAAAGCCTAAAATTTTGGGTAGCATCAGTCCTCCAACTTTACTGTTCTTCTCCAATATTATGTAGGCTACTCTGAATTTTCTTTTTTTTCTTTAAGATTTTATTTATTTGAGAGAGACTGAGAGAGAGAAAGAGATTATAAGCACGGGAGAGGAGTAGAGGGAGAAGCAGGCTCTCCACTGGGCATGGAGCCCAATGCGGGGCTCAATCCCAGGACCCAGGGATCAAGACCTGAGCTGAAAGCAGACACTTAAACCGACTGAGCCACCTAGGCTCCCTATTCTGAATATTCTGAATAAACTTCAGAATCAGTTTGTCAATGTCTATGAAATGCTTGCTGGAATTTTGGAGGGACAGCACTGAATTTATAGATCAAGATGGAAGAACTAACCTCTTGACAATATTGAATATTCCAATCCATCAACAGGAAATCTCTCTCTGTTCACCTAGTTCTGCTTTGGTTTGTTGATCAAAATTTTAAAATTTTCCTCATATACAACTTATACACAGTTTGTTAGAATAATACCCAAGTATATCTTTTGGAGAATATTTCTTTTTGAAGATAATGTAAATGGCACTGAACTTTTAATTTTAAATTCCACATTTTCATTACTGGTATATATACTGGAAAGCAACAGACTCTTGTATATTAACCTTATATCCTGTAACCTTATTGTAATCATTTATTAGCACCAGGAGTTGTTTTGGTTCTTTCAGATTTTTTACACAAACAGCCATATCATATGCAAATGAAGATTTTATTGTCTTTCTTTATATATCTTTTGTTTCAAATTTTAGCTTTATTAAGGTCTAATTGGCATAACAAAATATTTAAAGTGCACATCATGGTGATTTCATATACATATACAGTGTGAATCAATCTATACACCTTTTATTGCCTTATCACATTAGCAAGGAGTTCCAGTACAACGTTGAAAAGGAGTGGTAAGATGAGAAATCTTTGCATTGCACTTGATCCTAGCAGGTAAGCTTCAAATTTCTCACCATTAAGAATGACATTAGCTGTAGATTTTTTTTGTATACTCTATCAAGTTGAGAATGTTCCCCTCTATTCCTAGTTTGCTGAATCTTTATCACAAATGGGTGTTAAATTTAGTCAAATGCTGCTTCTATATTTGTTGATATGTTCATGTGATTTTTTATTTTTAGCCTACTGATGTGGATTGTATTGATTTTTTAATGCTGAAACAGTCTTATGTACCTGAGATAAACCCCACTTGATATATAATTATTTTTATATTATTGTAGGTGTTCTTTAACTCTGGCATCTTTCAGGATTCTTTTATCTTTGATTTTCTTCAATTAGAATGTGATTTGCTAAGTTGTAAAGGTTTTCTTGGACCTTTATCCTGCTTAGTGTTCTCTGAATTTCCTGGATATCTTGTTTGGTATCAATTTGGGGGAAATTTTCAGTTATCATTTCAAATATTTCTTCTGTCCTTTTCTCTTTGAGATGGTCCCATTACACCTATGTTGTACCTTTCTTTTTTTTTTTTTTTAAGATTTTATTTATTTGACAGAGAGAAACACAGCCAGAGAGGGAACACAACATGGGGGAGTGAGAGAGGGAGAAGCAGGCTTCCCGCCAAGCAGGGAGCCTGATGTGGGACTCCACCCCAGGTCTCCGGGATCATGACCTGAGCCGAAGACAGTCGCTTAACCAACTGAGCCACCCAGGCGCCCCCTATGTTGTACCTTTCTAGTTGTTCCACAGTCCTTGGATATTGTGTTTTTTTTGTGGTTTTTTTTGTTGTTTTTTAATACTTTTTTGTTCTGATTTTTGTTTTTTAAGGGTCCTATTGTCATATACTCTAATTTAGATAGTCTTTCCTCAACCATGTCCAGTTTACACTAAACCCATCAGGGATGTTCTTCTTTTCTTCTACACTTTTTTTTTTTTCTATCTAGTATTGTTTTTGTTGCTGTTCTTTCTTACTATTTCTCTGTCTCGCCTTATTTTCCTCAGTTGTTTTTGTGTGTTGTCTACTTTATCCATTAGAGCTTTTAGCATATTAAGCAATCATAATTGTTTTAAATTCCTATTCTGTGAAGAACATAGTAGGTTAAGAATCTCAAACTTCAGAAAATGTGCATGATGTGAAACTGGGGTGCTAGATTAAAAATAATATATATACATATAACAACAACAACAAAATTCCACCAATTCCACCATGTCTGGTTCGGATGCTTGTTCTATCTCTCTTTAAATTGTTTTTTGGGGGCGCTGGGTGGCTCAGTGGGTTAAGCCTCTGCCTTCAGCTCAGGTCATGATCTCAGGGTCCTGGGATCGAGTCCTGCATTGAACTCTCTGCTCAGCAGGGAGCCTGCTTCCCCGCCCCCTCTCTGCCTGCCTCTCTGCCTACTTGTGATCTCTCTGTGTCAAATAAATAAAAGTCTTAAAAAATAAAATATTTTATTTTATATTGTATTTTTCTTTTTGTTTTTTGGTATGCCTTGTAATTTTTTCTTGATAGTGAGACATAATATGTTGGGGTAAAAGGAACTGCCCTAAATAAATCTTTAGTAATGTAATGGTGAGGGGGGGAGGGGAAGTATTGTATAACCCCATGCTTAGGTCTCAGTCTTTTAGTTAGCCAATGTCTATGGGCTGTGAATTTCAAAAGAGCTTTTCAGTTTTGTTTTGTTTTGTTGTCTGCTGCCTTAGGTAGGACAGGATGGCTAGAGTTCCTGGAGTGGGTATTTCTCTCCTTCTGTAAGGAAGAGCTGGCTATAATGGGGTATTTCTCCTACCCAGATTAGTTAGGCTCTGATAATACCTCAGCAGGTTAGGTTTTGGTTAACTAGCTTTTCCTAATGGTAGGGTTTGTTAGGAACACAGTGATCTGGTATATTTTCAAAATGGTTCCTTTTCCTCTTGCCAGGGAAAATGGATTTCCCTTTGCCAGAAGTCCAAGAGTTATTTACTCTGGGAATCTGTCCTATTTCCTGAAAGTGAATCTCACAATATTATGGTGGCCTATGACTGGGTCTCCCTGGAGTGGTTAAGTCTTAGAATTGTCCATACTAAGCCTCCAGCAATTCATCATTATAGTTCAGGTTTCCCTATCCAGGTACCTGTTCCTGTGGTGGTTTCCGCTCCTGAGTCTCTATTCCTATAAGTCACAACTCACTATATTTGTCTATCTAATATCTCCAATCTTGGGGGTAGTGCTTCCCTTAGGTCCTTCTCTCTGTTACAAATTTAAAAAGGCTGCTGATTTTTCAGTCTGTTCAGCTTTTTACTTGTTAGGATTGAGTGGGAACTTCCAAGCTCCTAACATGTGTAACCAAAAGCTGGAACCACTATTCCTTGATTTTTAATAGGAATACATGGTCTTATTCTTAAAGACTAAGAACCTATGTCATTTGTTTTTTCATAAATAAAGGTAATTTCTTCATTCATCTATATGAGTTGATGGAATGCCAAATTAAAAATATTTAGAAATAACAATGTAACATTTAAAAGTTGAATCTGTATTTAAAAATGTACCTTATATTTTATTCTTAAAAGCATTTTTTCATCTACCTATATTAATAAGGTTTTGATCTATTCCAAAACATTTTCCTGTTAGAAACATTGCAAAGATATTCTGTACCAATTTTGCCATGAACAAAGCTTAAATTCTACACATGGTTCTGCTATCAAGAAAACAAAAGTCTTCTAAATGGGGTGTAAAAACTTTCACTCAGTATCTAAGAGCTGCTTTTCTCTCCCTTTAGTTGATTTATGCAGTAGTATATCTAGGTCTTTCTATACATTTTTTTTTCCCATTGAAGAGAATAAATGCTAGGAGCTTCTCGGTGACTTGATTCCAAGCATAGGTAAGACTAAACACTAACAGTCTTTATTTCTGAACATTATCAAGAAAAATTATTAAAATTTACTCTTTTCTCAAACTTTTTAGATACAAATTCTTATCTATCCAATTAATTTCTTAACGCTATAATTTGATTAATGTCTTATTCAGATTAAACATTAGTAATTGGGCCTATTAAAATCCTCATATGTAACTTCATGAAAACACTTGTATTTTAGAGGTATTTCAGCAATTTGTAACAAGATGACTAGTGGCAAAATTGATATACCAAGAAAATATTTGGTTATCAACCTGAAGAAATAATGTCTAAAACAAAAAAGTCATATTAATATATTTATAAAACCATTAAGGGAAACCAAATATTCATTAAAGTTGTATTTCATATTTTCATTCACATCCTAGGACCCTAATATGAAAACACTTGTTCAAAACATTCAAACTATTTGAGATAAAGTTCGTAAGATTAAAAAATACCTTAATAAATTAACTTCAAAACAGTAAAATCACTTTCCTGAGAAAAGCCTTTCCACAATTTAAGCACAATTAACTGTATACAAACAAAAAAGTATTGAATTAGTAACTTTAAGAACTGAATTAAAATATAATTTTTTAAAGAAGAGTGTTCTTTGTTTTAAAGAGAATAATATTCAAGTCAGAACAAAATCAACAACTACCACCAACATGTATGCTGTGCTAAAGCTAAGAATTACAAACATTAACTACAATGAAATATTTAAAGCATGTCACTGTTATCATAACACTTTTGATGACATAATACAGAAAAATTTCAGACTTCTTCGATGTTGTCCAGGGTACAAATTACAAATGGCCCACTTGCTGTTAAGAATGGCAGGGCTATATGGTGAAAAACTGAGACTGGACTCTGAGATAGAAAACAGGGTTAAGAGTCTAGCATAAATATGTTTATCTGTATAGTTTTTTAAAAAAATCATTATGAAATACAAAAATATTGATAAGGTGTTTTTAAATAATGAACAATGGCTTTAGCAAGCTGCTAAGAAAATGAATAGTGGGAAAAAAATGAAGATAATTCTTAGATAGGTGAGTAGTATAACATACATTGTATATAATGCAAAGGTGTATTGGGTGATTCTGGAGGAATTAGAGTTACCATTTCTTATTACTGAATACTTGGGTGACCGAAATGCAGAACAGTATCAATATGTGAAAAGGATTCAAAAGGGAACTAAGCAATAGTTCTCTGCATAGTTTATAGCTCTGAATAGTTCAGTTTTTACGATATGAAATCCAGAAATAAATCCCGTATAAATTTGAAAATTAAATGTGTGACAAAGGTCACACATAAAGACAGGATTATTTAAGAAATGTTATTAGCAAAAATTGGCTATCCATTGCATAGAACATTAAATTGTATCCTACTATCTTGTTCCACATACAAAAATTAATCTGAGTTTAATTAAGCATAATCTAGAAAATCTAGGATACTACATGATCCAATCCAGGGATAGGTATTATTTTAAAAAGAAACTAGAAACCTGAAAGTTATAAAAGAAATCACAGACACATTTTACTTATATGAATGTATCTCTGGCAAAAGATACTAAATAGCAAGTCAAGAAAAAGATGAGAGAACTGAAAAAACACTATGAAGACAGGACAGAGTGGTAACAGCTAACACAATTGAAAAGAAAGGATAAACAAGCAATATATAAAGGGATCTAGAGAAGAAACACTTTTGGTTGAAAAAAGCAAGATGGATATGCACATTGAAATTTGATGCTATTTTATAAAATAAATGGTTAAAAAAACTAGGAGAAGTTCTCTGTGTGGAGAGAGAAGGAGAAAGAGAGCACACACATACATGTGGGTTATAGAAGTATTCTTTATTTATTTAGGAAAAAGAGAGAGTGCGCGTGCACTGGCGGGGCAGGAGGAAAGGAAGAGGGAGAGAGAGAATCCCAAGCAGGCTCCATGCCCAGTGCGGAGCCCATCACTGGGCTTAATCTCAGGACACGGAGATCATGACCTGAGCTAAAATCAAGAGTTGCACACTTAACCAACTGCACCTCTAGAACTATTCTTTTAAAACTGTGTGACCATGCAGAAAAAAGTGCAGAAAGATACTCACAAATTTTGTAAGGATATTTGTAGGGTAGACGCAGGAGAGCCAAATTATGAAGGAAAGGCAAAAAAAAGCAAGAGAAAAGGCCTATACTAAAATAGCTAGTATGCATAATCACATACCTATACGGATATAAAATCATACACATGAAGAAAAATTAAGATAAGAAAGGGATAGTGACAAACTTGTCAGAGGAAATACCCAAGGAATTTATATAAGTATTTGGACACTTTTCTGCTTATAGTTTCATAAAATATAAACTGAAGTAGCCGTAGAGGCCAAATATTATCATTCTGATGTGTGTATGCTTAGCTTGACTGTTATTAAAGGAACAGTCAGTTGAATATGGTTTCACAGTTTACTAGGGAGGTCAGCAAACTTTCTGTAAAAAAACAAATAGTAAATATGATAGGCTTTCTGGGCCATATTGCCTCTATCACAACTAGTCAATTCTGCCACTGTAGGGCAAAAGCAGTCATAGGTGGTGATGGTTATTTTTAGGAGTTAACTTAGTGAATACACAGTATCAAGTTATTTAATCAAACACTAATTTAGGCATTGCTATGAAGATAAATGTGCTTAAAATGTTGGTTTTATGTAAACGAGATTATCCTTGATAGTATGATAGGCCTCATCTAATCAGCCTTGAGAGCAAAAACAGCTTTTCTGGAAAAGAAATTTTTTTTTTTTTTAAAGATTTTATTTGCTTGACAGAGAGAAACACAGCCAGAGAGGGAACACGAGCAGGGGGAGTGAGAGAGAGAGAAGCAGGCTTCCCGCCGAGCAGGGAGCCCGATGTGGGACTCAATCCCGGGGCTCCAGGACCATGACCTGAGCCGAAGGCAGTTGCCCAACCAACTGAAACACCCAGGCGCCCCTGGAAAAGAAATTCTGCCTCAAGACTATACTTACTCTGGCCTGTTGGATTTTCTGTGCTTCTGGTCTACCCTACAAATTTCAATGTTAACAGCCCCTACAATGGTGTTAGCAAATTCTCTAGACACACAAATAGATACGTAGTACTATGATGTACTATTTGTTCTGTTTATTTGTCTAACCCTAATACACAGATAATATGTAAACACAGCCTGTTTGTATTCCAGTAAAACTATTTACGATGATGGACAGTGAACCAGATTTGGCCTGTGTATATTTTTCCAACCCCTAGTATTATTAATAATAAAAGATAGTTGCTTTTATTTAAAACTATGTTTCAGGCAGTGTGAAATGTGCTTCACATATGGATTCCAAGCGCCTCATAAAGTGGTTACTGCTTCTAATCAGCTCATATATTCTAGAGTAGCTATATGAGCAAGAATGCTATTTCTAGAACCAATCAGTGAGTTCTTCATGAGCTTCGGTATAAGGAAAGGTTTCTCAGAGTGGTAGGTTCCCCCCCCTCTTTTTTTCAATGAGGGTTTTAAAATGGTATTTTGTTTATTTGTTATTATATTGTTTCATCTATCAGCTTTGAGGATTGAAAATTATTGCAGCAGAAATCAATTAACACAGTATTTTGGACGTTTATTAAATGTGGTACCTTTTGATTAAAATCAAATTTGTAAAATTCCCTTCAATTTAGGGAAAAATTAAAATTCACAAAATCACTAAATCAGGGGCTTATCATTTTTAGAATGAAAGGTATTCTTTACATCAAAGATTTAAAGCACAAGATCTTTAAGAAAGAAGAGTCCTGGGGCACCTGGGTGGCTCATTCATTTAAGCATCTGCCTTCAGCTCAGGTCGTGTTCTTGGGGTCTTGAGTTGAGACCCCCGCCCATGGGTCTCCTTCCCTCTGACCCTCCCCCTCTTTATGCTGTCTCAAATAAATAAATAAAATCTAAATTAAAAAAAAAGAAAGTAAAAGAAAAATGAGTCCTCAATCTATGATTAAATAATACTACATATTTAAAATTATCTATACCTTGGGGCACTGGGTGGCTCAGTTGGTTAAGCACCCAACTCTTGGTTTCAGCTCAGGTCATGATCTCAGGGTCATGAGATCAAGGCCTGTGTCAGGCTCCACTTAGTGTAGAGTTGCTTTGGGATTCTCTCCTTCTCCAACTCCATGCTTGCTTGCACACAATCTCTCTCTCACTCAAATAAATAAAATGTTAAAAAAATAAAATCACCCATAACTTTTTTTTAAAAGATTTTATTTCTTTATTTGACAGAGACACAGCAAGAGAGGAAACATAAGAGAGGGAGAAGCAGGCTCCCCACTTAGCACAGAGCCCGAAGTGTGACTCAATCCCAGGATCCTGGGATCATGACCCAAGCCGAACGCAGACGCTTAACCGACTGAGCCACCCAGGCACCCCAAATTACCCATAACTTTAAACAGTAGATTCCCAAATTGGTTGATGCCACAAGGTTTCCTTTTCCAGGGATTAATAAGATTGCCATTTAAGAAGAAATTGGCATCCTTTTTTTTTCAACACAGGGACCTCCCTATAACCACTCTTTTCTCATACCCCATATTACTTCCTGTTTTTCAAAAGATTAAGAATTAACCTACATTTAAAAAGGATTTGATTTATAAAAAGCAAAAATGAACACACTTTTTCAAGATCACATGGTTAGTTCAAAGTGAAGAGTATCTATAAGACTGCCCTTACATAGAGAATCTTTTTAGAAGTTTAGGTTGTAGAATGACAAAAAAGTAAGGAAAAGTGGAACTTTTAAATTCGGTATCTGAAAGAGAATTCTCTAAGCTATTAGATAGCTGAAGAAATGTTTAACTTTAAGAGACAAGGGCTGTTACAACCATGACCAAGTGACAAATTTATAAAGTAGAAGAGGGAAATTAATAATAGAAAATAAGAGCCTAATTTAGAGAAGAAGCCAAGTTCAGAAATGGAAACTAATATGAGCAGTGTGGGCAAGTGGTGAACCAAGATCTTTAGATAAAAAAGGTGTGTCAGAGTTGGTCCAAGGACAAAAACTTTAGCAAAGGAAGGTCAATTAGGGGAATTTTATGCAAAAAAGACAATTATGAAGTCTAAATTGCTCAAACAGCTCTGAATTCAAAAATTTTGCCTGTCAAATCATTTTGTACTGATTTTTTTAGTTCAGAAAATAGAGTCACCATTGTAATCCATCTGTATCCACAATTTCTACCAATTTGTCTTTAACATAGGAAAATCTCAATGATTACTTTTTGATAATGATAGTTGCATGGAAACTCAAATCATAGGAGGTATTTTAAAAACAATAACTAACCATTCTTAAGGAATAAAAACACAGTTATCAGTGATCCTTATCCAATACTAGCATCACTAAGAAATTAGAGCCTGGAAGGTAAATTTTACACAGAAAATTGGTGCCACACTCACCTGTGCTGATATCATCAGTTCTGAGTGGGGATGAAGCCATAATCTGCCAAAATATGAACCATTCTTGCCAGGTTTGGGAGTTCTGTAGAGAAGTTACTGCTACCAGATCTGACGGCCATAGCTCAGGAAAATGGTGCAGTCATTTCTCTTAGCGTAGACTTGAGAAGATGTTTAAGCGACCTATAAAATATTAAGCCCCAGAAGCACAGTATTAGCGATGGTTTAGACATGGAATACAATAGGTAACAGTTATGGAGTGCTTACTAAGTTCCAGGAACTGATGCATTAACTCATTTAATCCTTTCAAAACCCTATGGGATACTGGTATTGTTATCAACCTCATCTTACATCTGTCTTGCTCAAGACAAAAAAGGTAGTAAAATAAGGGGCAGAACTAGGGATTTGTACTTATGCAGTCTAGTGCTTCAGGTGTGTGTATCAATAACCACAATACTAGAGGTAGAGTCGAACAGGCTGAGAAAAAAATATTTCCTAAAAAGAGCAAATTAATGTTGTCTAAAGTAATGTGTTCACTTTAACCCATACTAGGTGCTCTTTAACTCACATCCTGAAAAGACAGACTGACATTTACCTGATAAATAAGAATAAACTTTAAATCTTTAAAATTTATAATATTTTACAATTTATTTATCATAGTGAAGCATGGACAATCTGTTAGTCTCCCAGAGTGAAATGGGATGTGACAGTGCATTCCCTTCAGACAAAATGACCAAAAAATACATATAAACCTCATACTTCATTAATTGGAATTATTTGAATGCAATGCATTGCACAAAACCTAACAAAATAAGTCACTTTAAAAATCAGAAGCCCTCAGTAAGCCTACAAGTCTCAATAACTTATCTTTACCAGTAAAGAGCTTTTACGTTTGATAAATTATTCAAAATATGCATAATATCACCTGAATCCACGTAATATCCAAATCCACATATTATGGCTTTCTTCTCTAACTTACTCCCTTTTATTTTTTACTTATCTTTTATATGTTAAGTGTACCACATCTACAGGTTTTTGAAAGTTTCGCCTAATTTTAACCAGACCATTTACCTCACAATTCTCTTCCCTCTAAGTGAATTTTTACTGCAAAATCTGTACCTACACTATCAAAGATCAGTATCACGATTTTAAAAGATGTAACTGCAAAAGTACACCACCACCAAGACTGAATGACCACCTACAAGAAACGGTCCAGGAGAAACAGGCTCTTACCCTGAAAGGGGAGGGCTCACAGACCACACGCAGGGCGGGCAGGGAACCCGAGGAGGGGAGGTCGGAAGAGGCACTGCTCGATTCAAGTCAATAAACATTTGCTGCGCCACTAACCAAGAGCCAAAAAAAAAAAAAAAAGAAAGAAAGAAAGAAAGAAAAAGAAAATAGGGAGGCGGTATTTCAAGCAGTGGGTCCCGCAGGTTTGCGGGAGGGAGCAAGAGCCTGTGGCGGGGACTCGGGCGCCGTGGAGCGGTAGGGCTGGATTAGAGCTTCTCCCCCGCCAGGCGAGGGCGGCCCACTAGGGACAGGCCTCTTGCGCCTGGCTCCCGGCGTCCGTACCCTAACTGGCCCAGTCGCCAGCCCGCCAGCCAACCAGCCGCAGCTGCTTACCGGTGGCGTCTCGCTGCCTCCCCGGGGGCAGCCCTTCAACGGTTGCCGCAGTCAGAGCACCACCCCGCGGTAGGGTACGTCGAGCCCGCCCGCAGCTCTCGGGTCCCCGCAGCACCGCCCCTCTCGCGAGAAGTCGGCGGAGTCCGCGAAGTTGAGGGGGCGGGGTAGAGAAGGGAGGGGCTTTTAACGGTGGCGGCCGGTTCTGCGCCGGATCCGGGCGAGGGGCGGGCGCCATTGTGCTTCTCTGCGGACTGCTCTGGTTCAATTAGGGGCCTTGAACTCCGAGGAGGAAGGCGGTGGTGTGGTCGCTGTGAGCAGGACGGACCCTGTTCAGTGCCAGCTCGGGAGCAGGGGTAATAAACTGCGGTGCTCGGGCGTCTCCCTCTCGGGGAGTTGGTTCTAACCAAGGCCGCGTGGGGGAGGGGAGGAAACGAAGTGCAGGCCTGGGGACGCGGAGGCTGCTTCCCTTGTCTTTAGTTGGGGCGGAGGAACGTGATCGGCGGTGCGGTTACGAAGGGCGGCCGGGCTCAGGCCTCGGCCGGTGGCTTTTCGTCTCGTGGTGCAGTTTGTGACGGGTAGAGGGGCAGATTGTACGTCTTCCTTATTGACGTCTGGTCGGCGAGGGCAAGGGGCTTGGGTCCTACTTTGGCCTTTGGCGGCCTCCTTTTGGATGGTGGTAAGGATCCTCCGGAACCCTGCGGGCCGGAAGGGTGACGAGTGAAGTATTTCTGAGCGCTGTGTGGAAGGCGGGGAGGGTTGGGAGTCCGCCAACCCGGTCTCCAAATTGACGGGACTTTGCCGGCTCTTAAGTTGCGGTGAAGATTTGCTCAAGGATCGCTCGGTTTCTTGACTATTGTGATACTTCGGGAGTTGTTTTGTATCATGGGAAATTGTGTGTTTTCAAATTGAAATATTTTATGGTGTGTGTATATATATACACACACACACATATATATATAAAACGGACCTATTGGCACAAGAAGTGAAAAATGGAAGGCACCAATTGTAGAATATTCCCTCATTTTGATGGAACTGCGTAGTGAAGATGAACACGAACGAAGAACCATAAAATACTACAATTATTTTTTTTCTAAGTACCTATGTAGATAATAACAAATGGGCAAAATCTGTCCTGGTTAAGGGTTCGTCACGACTAGTGTTGTTTGGCACTACTGAGAGTAAATGTACCAGTGTAATTGAATTTAGTAAGATTTTTCTTTTTTAATTTTGTAGGACTTTTTAGTTCTTTTGTAAATTATTTTAAACTTCCCTGTACTCCCTTTTCTCCTTTCTATCTAGAGCTAAGGTAAGGTTAAAAATGAATTTTTAATTTAAAATCCAAACAGTATACTTTTGTTAACAAGGCAAACACAGGGTGTAACTAGATTTTTTTAAGAGGAGAAACGTTTTGTTTGAGTAATGAGGATCAGTATTTCAAGCGGTTGTGGTGTCTGAGGCATTTAGAGTCAGAAGATCTGGGTTTGAGTCTCAATTTTGCCATAATTACTTAACCTCTTCGGATTTTCTTAGAAACGTAGTTTTCCTTGAGTTGAGGTGTGAATTAGTTATTAGATGAGATAGGTGGTAGTAGTCAACACCTAGGGAAAGTAATGCTCTGGGAGTGAATTTTTAATGAATATAAACAGTTGGAATTGATACCTAAAGTCCAGTTGTTTATATTCTGCTCAGAATAACCTTAAAATTTTACTCTGCCTGTGGTACCCCTTCTCTTCAATAATGTATTGATACCAAGTTCCATACGAAACTTTTTAGATAAGAACTTTTTACAGCTTTTCCTTTGCTCTAAATTATGCCACAGATGTAGACATGTCGGCATGCGAAATCTTGACTTTTTTCTAGTTGCATGCAGGGTCAGATGTCTTGAATAAGAATGATTAAAAATTCCTACTTATTTAAATACAGGTGATTGCTCTTTGCTACATTGGCAAGAAAGCTTATTTTCCTAGATAAAGCACAGATTCCCTTAGTAGACACACACATACATTCTACATGAAGATGTTAGATAATCAGAGGCGCCATCCGTAGCTCTCATACAGCCAATTTTTAATGAGCTCCATATCCATTTCACACAATCTTTCATCTTGTGTATGTTCAGAAGTTGCCCATGTTTTAATATTTTAGGAAAATAGTGCAAAATTATCAAATTATGTGAAACATTTTTTGATAATTTGTTATTGTATTCTGGCTACTAGACCGCAGCTTCACATTACAAGAATATGCCTTCCACAACTCACAGTTCAGTCATGAGACTTAATATATAAACAACTACTGTTATTAGCTCAGTGTAAGAACATAGCAGTACTGTGGGAGCACAAACAAAGGGTGTTTAATCTTTGGGGAAAGTTTTTACAGAAAGTATTGCTTCAATTGAGATGTGAAGATGACTAGCAATTTGATAAGAAACTGCAAAGTCATGGTATGGTATTTTGTTTTAGGAATGGACAATTTGTTCCCGTAACTGCAACAAATTAGAATGGAAAGACGTACTGTTTCAGAAAGTGCTCTATGCTGTTGGGAATGGAGAGCTATTGTGTCCCTAAGCCCAATAAAATGATTTTTAGGTTATCTTTACTGACAGCATCCTTCTGTTACTGCAGATAATTAAGTGCCAGTAATAAAGAACAATGGGAAATGCGTAAGTGGAAGCAGACTGAAATGCTTGGGTCAAACCTTGTTTTTAACTAACAGATTAGTGAATGTTTTAACTCTTAAATCAATTAACAACTGATAACATTAGGATGACAAAGTAAAAGAAGTAAGATTTGAATTATTTGTAAGATCTGTTTGCAGTCATTAAAGCAAAATTCTTTTGTAATGTGAAATAAGTTATCTTCTTACAAATCATGATTTTATAGAAACTCTATCTTTAATACAGTTGCTAATAGTAAGATGAACCCAAAGGTGGGTATGAAATTCTAATTTGAGAGTGGTGGGGGTTTAATTTTCATTGGTCTTAACTTTTCTATTCTGCTCTGAACTCGTGGTCAAAACTGGTATTTCTTGCTCTTAAATATTTTTCTTTGTGGCTCTACCAGTTAAACTATGTTGAACATCTGGTTTTGAAATCACCTAACTGCTCTACACCCAGTTTTGTCAACAGCTTTAGAAGAGGGCAAATTTTGAACTTTAAAAGCTAGGTTCTCATCTTTTATTAAGATCATTGCCTGGGTGGCTCAGTTGGTTAAGCGACTGCCTTCGGCCCAGGTCATGATCCCAGAGACCCGGAATTGAGTCTCATATCGGGCTCCTTGCTCGGCGGGAAGCCTGCTTCTCCCTCTCTCACTCCCCCTGCTTGTGTTCCCTCTCTCGCTGTGTTTCTCCCTGTCAAATAAATAAAACCTTTAAAAAAAAAAAAAAAGATCATTGCACTTCAGTGTAATGTGTTTCTTTCCTTCCAGAAAAAAAAAAAAAACCTAAAATAGTATCCATTCTGAATGAAGGCTGAAACTTGACATTTACAGATAAAATATACTTTAGAGATTATCTTATAGAGTAAACTTAATAGTCATATTTCTTCTGAAGATGGTGAACCTTTTTCTGATTATTATTTAAGGCATGGGTATATCTTTGTGGCCTAAGTATCTGTCATCTAAAAACCCAGAGGCAGTTCTTTAGAAGACTTCCTCTTGTGACCATATACAGCTTCCACATCTCCATGTTCACCAGGATCAGTAAAACACTAGTATTTCTTACTTAAAATATATATCTGTTTTTCCCCCAGAAGCATATTTTTTAAAGAAAAGGCTATAACAGATAGAGGTAAATAAGGGAATTATGTTTACAACTCTGGAAGACGAGTGGCTATTTATTTTTATTTTTATTTTTTTAAAGATTTTATTTATTTGACAGAGAGAAACACAGCCAGAGAGGGAACACAAGCAGCGGGAGTGAGAGGGAGAAGCAGGCTTCCCGCCGAGCGGGGAACCTGATGTGGGACTCGATTCCGGATCTCCGGGATCATGACCTGAGCCGAAGGTAGTCGCTTAACCAACTGAGCCACCCAGGCGCCCACGAGTGGCTATTAAAATACATAGGTATTTTGTGTGGTAGCTCTGGCCTTCATGCCATGAATTTATTGTATAGTAATATTGTACGCTTGATAATTCACTAACTGCAACTCCCTTAGATCTTTGACAAATTCTAAATTAGACCCTGAAATAGAACCAAATTTTTCATAGAAACTGGGTACATGATGATGATTATAGCAAAATTTAAATTAGAGTAAGTTAGGAAATTTTATTGCTGCATAGGAAACCACCTCAAAACCTAGTGGATTAAAACTACTGTTTACTACTACAGTTCTGTGTACCTGTTCATCAGTTCTACTGGTTTTGCCAGGGTTCACCCATGTACCAGCATTCAGCTGTGAGATTTCTCGGACTGGAAGGTCCAAGATGGCGTTACTCACATGTCTGATGGTTGGGATTGGTTGACATTTGGGTTTTGCTCCATGTGGCCTAATGACATGGTGGTACCAAGACCGCGTCCCAAGAGAGTGACCTTGGAAGTTATATGAGTTTTACAGCCTTTCAGATCATACAATGTCACTTAACACTGCATTCTCATAGAGTAAATATCACGAGACTAGCCCATATTCAAGGAGTGGGAAAAATCACATTTTACCTCCAGCAATATCACAATATAAAAAGGTATGCGTGCTTGGATGGGAGGGATTCAGAGCCATGTTTTATAATTTACCACAACTTGCTTAGAACAGTTTAAATACAGGCACTCTTAACAGATGTCCTGATTGGGATTTCCTTTAAAATGGAGGATGGTAAAGTAGACTATAATCTAGGTCAGATGTTGATAATTGTTGGAGACTTGATTGGTACATGGAGGTTTATTACTGTCTCTGGCATATGTTTGAAATTTTTTATAGTTAACTTTTTAAGGCATACTCGGGTATTTGAAACATTTTGTGAGTGATTTTAATCTTCTACTTAATATTTTCTAGAATAGTACTTTTTTGTTTAACAACTTTTGTGGGCGTATGGATACTAAAGAGACTAAACCAGTAGTACTACAATTTAGGGAATTATTCTTAGAAGTTCTTTATAGATTTTATTGTAAGTTATTAAGGAAACATTATCATTTGCAAATAACTGTTTCCCTTAATTATAAAAGGAAGACAGAATACATTAAAGAAATTTTGGAAAGCTGACTATAAAGCAGAAAACAAAACCCAATCAGGTGATAACAGTAAAACGTTAATAATGTTTATTTTTCCCAATATTTTTGCATATGCTTATATAGGCAAGGTATTTTTTTTAGATAGTAATTATCCTCCTGTAATAAATCTGAATGATTTTAAGTTTTTACTATGTTAAAGATAGTTTTTTATTTTAAAGATTTTATATATTTGTCAGATACAGTGAGAGGGAACACAAGCAGGGGGAGTGGGAGAAGGAGAAGCAGGCACCCAGCTGAGCAGGACCTGAGCCCAAGGCAGATGCTTAACTGATCTGCCCAGGCACCCCTTTAAAGACAATTTTTTGAAAGATTTTATTTATTTTAGAGAGGGAGCGGGGAGAGAGAGCAGGGGTGGGGTGCAGGGTAAGCAGAGGAAAAGAGACACGCAGACTGCATGCTTAGTGCAGAGCCCATTGTGGAGTTCACTCCTAGGACCTTGAGATCATGACCTAAGCTGAATCAAGAGTCTAATGCTCAACTGACCAAGCCACCCAGGCACAGCAAGTCAAATTTCAAGTATGAAAACGCCAAGAGAATGTCTGCTAAGCTGTATGAAAATCTTTTAATGGTGATAGCATTGCTTAATAGTAGCATTTGCTGAATGCATACTATGTGCCAGCAAAGTTTATAATATACCTTTGAAATTCGTACTATTATTATCCCCATTTTGTAGGTGAATGAGTTAAATATTAGAGAAATTAAGCCTAGAGTCACACCCAGTAAAGGACAGATTTCATAGCTTGCATTCTTAACTATCATTTCTGCAAATAGTTAGAAATGGGCTGGTGTTGTAAAAATTGGGCAATGCTTTATTTATCTTGCCCAGCCTCAGTTTCCTATTTATTTTTATCTATTAATTTAATTAATTAAATAAAGGGAAAGTCTTAAGTGTGGGCTGTACTATTTGTTAGTATAGATGGGCCTGGGGCCTTTTTTGTTAGTCTGGTTATGTGGTATATGACTACTGTAATTCTTAACAGATCCTGAACAACACTGTTATTGTAGTAATGGAATGGAGTGGTCTAGAGAGTATGGGAAAGGATACATGTTATTTGAGAGATCCCTTTTTAAGCAGAATCAGCAAAAAACTTTTTAACATTGTGCTGTCATTTTTCTGATCTTAGGAATTAATAAGCTTTCTAAATTCGGTAACCAAAAATCCAAGTCATACTTGGTAAACAATCTGTGATAGTGCTCAAAGAAAGCTATACCTTTAAATAGGGAAATAGGTAGAACTTCGGTCTTTCGCATTTTCTGATACTGCCTTAAGCTTTTTCAGTTCACTTTTTCATAGTGCCCCAAATTCCACTGTTTAGACGTAATCAGTGGAGAGGGAGCTACTTAGGCTGACCATATAGAAAGGACAGTGAAATCAGAAGGCATGGAGGTAGCACATGTATTTATGGGTAAGTCAGTGTAAGTGATTGAAAATCTATTATCACCCCAGCTGTCTGTTTTCAAAACTATTTCCACCATGCTTCTAGACCTTGTCTTTGAACTTCAGACTCTGTCTCTTTAAAACTCATCCTTTTTTGTCCTCTACTCTGTGAACTCCCTGCCAGAAAAAAAAATGTCTGGCTTTCATCAGTAATGTGATTAATCCCCTCACCCCCATAAAATTCTTTTTTACTTGATGTATTGAATCTGCTTGCTTGCTTTTTAAAAGATATTTATCTATTTATTTATTTATTTATTTATTTATTTATTTATTTATTTATCAGAGAGAGAGAGAGCGCGTGCGCGCGCGCGCAGGGGCAGTGGGGAGAGGCAGAGGGAGAAGCAGCCTCCCAGCTGAGCAGGGAGCCCAAGGCAGAACTCAATCCTAGGACACTGGGATCATGACCTAAGCTGAATGCAGCTGCTTAACTGATGGAGCCACCTAGGTGTTCTGAATCTGCCTTGTCTATTTTCTTTTGGACCCTCATTAATTTGCCTTGGAGCCAGTATATTTCTTCCTAATAACTTGTCCTTAGTTGGGGACAAACTCAGGGGATTTTTTTGTTTTTAGCTTTTGGTATTTCAAACTCTTTAGTAGTTTCTGAGGGCGCCTGGGTGGCTCAGTGGGTTAAAGCCTCTGCCTTCGGCTCAGGTCATGATCTCAGAGTCCTGGGATCCAGGCCCACATCCGGCTCTCTGCTCAGCAGGGAGCCTGCTTCCTCCTGTCTCTGCCTGCCTCTCTGCCTACTTGTGATCTCTCTCTCTCTTTCTCTCTCTCTCTGTCAAATAAATAGGTAATCTTTAAAAAAAATCTTTAGTAGTTTCTGAGCCTATAGCCTGTAGCATTAGATTCCCCGTTATTCCACAAAGGTAGTAAATTAATTACTGTTATCGTAAGAAATGCAGGAAGATGTACATAAATCTGTTATTAAGGTTAGGCAAAACTAGATAAATGTTTGATCTTTGAAAGCTTTGTTTGTCAGAAATATAATTTCTGGGGGCGCCTGAGTGGCTCAGTTGGTTGGTTAAGCGACTGCCTTCAGCTCAGGTCATGATCCCGGGCTCCGGGATCGAGCCCCGCATCAGGTTTCCTGCTCGGCGGGAAGCCTGCTTCTCCCTCTCTCACTCCCCCTGCTTGTGTTCCCTCTCTGGCTGTGTTTCTCTCTGTCAAATAAAATCTTAAAAAAAAAAAAAGAAATATAATTTCTGGGATCCTAAGGGGGAAAAAATAATACAAATTACTAGTGGTAAAAAGCTTTAGAACCATTGCCTTGTTAAAATACAAACTCCTGAGCAAAGGACACAAGATTGCTTTTATAATTTGGGTCTGATTTTATGTATTCATTCCCTTCAGAGACCTTTCTGTTTCTCTCTCCCCTTCCATGCCTTCAATTTCACTTTGACACTCAGATTGTTTTCTGTTTACCACTTCTTCAACACGCATTAGCATTTTTATGCCTTATTCCTCTTTTTCCATTTTTATTCTTCAGAGGTCATTTCAGATACCTCCTCTGAAGTCTTTCTCATCTGGAACTTTTGTCTATTCCCAATAGTGCTTCCATGGCATTTTCTGTTTTTTGTTGCTTTTAAATACAATTTTCAGTGGGGTATGAGCATTTGATCTAGAAATTGGTGTAATTGCTAATTCTCTTTGGTAATTATTCTAGTTGTGCTTCCTGACTCTGATTCTTTTATCAATTTTGAATAAAATTTCAGCTAATGACTTCATTTTTTTCTCTGCCATGATCCTTTCCTTATGGAAATCCAACTAAATGTACAGTAGACTTCTTTATTCCTCTTTCATGACTCTTAAGCCCTCCTTTCTATATTTATATCATCATCTGTTTTTCCATGCTTCATTCCCTGCCTGCTTCTCCCTCTCTTGCTCCCCCCTGCTTGTGTTTCCTCGCTAGCTGTGTTTCTCTCTGTCAAATAAATAAATAAAGCACCCCTTTTACCATGAGATTTGCTTCAAATAAGAAACAAAGGCAGCCTACTGCTGAGAGAGTTACAACTGCCAGAGGGAAAGAGAGAGGGACCGTATGGTACAGATGTGCAGGGCGTGCAGGAAGTTGAGGATAGTAAAAAAAAATACTAAATTTTCTAGTACCCCAGGCCTCACACTAAGCACTATGCAATGGCTGAAGAACTCTGAAGGTAAATAAAGTGATGATAAAGTTCCAGCCTGGCTCAACTACAGACTAAACCAACACAATCCATCACACTAACAGTTTGACAGAAGTAGAGATATGTCCATATCCAGGCTTAAATATTATTTATCTCAGTCTCTACTTTTTAAAACTTACAATGTTTGGCATTTAACCAAAAATAACAAGACACAAAAATATAAGGAAAAAAAATTAACCCACTGCCAAGAGTAAGAGTTAGCAGAACCCGACAAATATGGTCCCAGTGTTGGCTAAGTGAAAAATTGATGCATTTAACAATAAAGTAAGCAAAACTGAAGAACTAGGGGAAACAGGCTAAAAAAAAAAATTACTCAACAGAAGGTGAGTCTTTTCCAAAGGCTTCCATTGAGAACTCACTAGAAAGAATGAAGACAAACAGGAGAGCTGATCATGCAGGGCTGGCCTATGCTTAAGAAAACAGAACTTGAAGAAGGTCATCCATGCTCCAGATCCTGCAGGGGTACAAGGTGGGATTGGCTGTGGCTAGGTAAGAGGGTATGAAACCCACTTCCAGCACAGACTCTACACCAATACAAGGCAAAGGTCTGTGGCCACTGCAGAAAGGCTATGAAACCTGCTTGCCCAAGATCTTCCATCAATAAGGCAGAGAAATCAGTTGCTTTTGGGGTGCAGATGGGTGGGGGGATGTCAGGGGTCTGCATGCACTCTGGACTGCATGAGGCAGGAAAAACAAATTCTGAGACAGCCCCCCCTCTGAGGATTGGACACAGAGAGCCTGCCTAAGACTAGAGAGATGTACAGAACTAAGAACACCCCTTTTGGGGCTCCTGGGTGGCTCAGTTGATTAAGCGTCTGCCTTCGGCTCAGATCATGGTCCTGGAGACCCGGGATCAAGCCCCACATCGGGCTCCCTGCTCAGCGGGAAGCCTGCTTCTCCCTCTCTCACTCCCCCTGCTTGTGTTCCCTCTGTAGCTGTGTTTCTCTCTGTCAAATAAATAAAATCTTTAAAAAAAAATGCTCAGTAACTTTTAAAAGTTTTGTTTTTTGTTGTTATGTTTTGTTATTTTTTGGTGGTAATTGGAAATTAGGTGGAAACAGTAGAGTAGAGTTCTGGATGCTGGGCCAAAGAATTTAGACTCTCCTTCTATAGGTAAGTACTAGGGAAAAAAAAAGTTGGATTGGAAATGGCATCATTGCTAGTAGAATGAAATACAAAAGATGAAAATGTGAGTTCACTTTAGATAGACCCTAGCATGGTATTATTAATGACTTTGTTGATTTATCTAGAGTAGCCCTGGTATCCAAGTAAAGTCTTCTGAAAATATTGTAAAATTCAGCTTTAATTTGTTTGTATTCCAGTGTGAATTGTGATACAGTTTTTCAGTTGCATTTAACATGTGATTATTAGATCTTGATGATTTGCAGATAACATCAGGCACCGAATTACAGAATTTTACATGTTAGGTGATGATACAGAATTCCTTTAGGCTTTTTATCTGAACTGAGGAAGTTTAAGGCAAAGTTATTTCCACAGAATAGACTTGTGCTATTTATAGGTAGAAAACTTTTTTTTTGTCTGAAGATCCTTTATAATGTTCAGCAGGTCACTGGAAAACATGAACTTGGCGTTTTTTTGTGTTTTTTTTTTGTTTTGTTTTTTGTTTTTAATATACTGGTCAATGATTTTTTTAATTACATTATTTTATCTTTTTTTCAGTGGAAAACATGAACTTGTTTTAAAGTGCTCTGAAGAGATGTTCTTAGGAAGCCCATCTGAATGAAATTACCTTTAGGGGTGGGGAAAAAAAGCCAGTTTTCATAGTAGCTAACAAGTCACAGGTTTATGAGATGAACAGACTACATAAATTGTAGAGTTGGTATGAATATCTGTTTTCCATTCCTGTTGCTTATGTCAGTCATTACTGAAATGCTTCAAGGTGAGGAAGGTATACTTAACAGGAAGGGTAAAATCACAACCACTTAGGTGAAATAGCAGTTAAATATCTGCTCCAGAGAATCTTCACTCAAATGACCTCATTTCCAAAGCAGAAAAATTCACTAAAAGTCTCAAGTATTGATCAAAAGATTTTTTGTCACTCATTTTCTTCTTTTAGCATTCAAATTAAGTCTGGAGAATGGAAAATCAGCCCCTTGGAACTGTCAGTGCCACAGTTTACTCAGATATGTTGATAAGAAACAAGAACACCTAATTCAGGTGGACCCATGATGCCCAGGACTTGCATGAGGCTTAAAGAGAATACAAATTTAAGTGCGTTGTAGAAATTCATAGCAATCATGAATGCTATATGCAATTTCAGTGGGAAAGCATGGCAGAAGTCCCATATGCCTTCTGCTCAAGCTTATGCTGCATTGTCCTAGCTGACTTACAAAACACAAGTGCAGGGGCGCCCACGTGGCTCGGTTGGTTAAGCGTCCAACTCTTGGTTTCACCTCATGAGTTGAGCATGGAGGCTGCTGAAGATTCTCACTCTCCCTCTCCCTTCCTCCCCACCCCCAAAGTAAAAAAATAAACCACAAATTCAAGGGTGAAATTACCAAGAATTTCAAGGTATCAGGAGCAGAGTTTTCAGTCAAGATGCAGGGTCTTCTATTTCTGCATATGTCACACACCTATGTAGCCAGCCCTGGTGGTAATGCTTATTTAATTACCAAACAGCTGTCTAACTCAAGAATCAAATCTAAAGAAATTTAGATTTAAAGACATACAGTTTTAGAAAAACTAAGACTGTTGTACTAACCATTGAGGAAAGATTGTACTTAGTTTTTTGTACTGTACTCTAAGTCATGATTAAAAGTATTAAGCTTCAAATACGTTTTTCTGATAGTTCTTGCTTATATCTTTCTTTTACAGCACTACAACAATTTAATTTACGTGGTTATTTGTGTGCTTTGTTTTTTCTCTGCCTGACTACGATATGTTCATAGTGACTGTCTCAGTGTTTAAATTCAGTGTTGTTCTCTCATATCATCAGGTTCAGTATTAATGTGCGTAGCACGTCCTAAACATGTAGGCTTGAAAAGATGCCTCCATAGTACTCTGTAAGTGGTCCGGTAGCAGTCTTCCAAGGACTGTACATTTTATTTTTTTCTACAGTTTTTGTCCTTTTGACCTACAACTTATGCAACCAAATTATATAAGCTTTCTGGTAACACCTACATTGTCAGAATTCAATCAATTTATGTAGAGGAGTTGCCAAAAATAGTTTCATAGAGTATAAATTCTGTATCTCAGAGGACTCTGCCTCTTTGCTTTCTCCCAAGAGATGGTTTTGAGCAGATTTCCTACTAGGTTAGTTTCATTCTGCAAGTAAAAATTGAGTATAGATACAAAGTAAACTGTAAGGCATGATTAAGAAGCATAATTGTTATAGAATCATCTGTAGGCCTGTATCTCTTTAAAAAATATTTTATCTTTCTGTTAATATCCTCATCACAAATAAAGTCCCTTCTTTAGTATTTTTTACCATACTTTGTTTAGTATTTTTATAGCTATCGTAATAAAATGATAAACTTGCTACTTGTAAATCATTTATGGGTTTTTGTCTGTCAGTATTTAACCATTGATATTCTTATTGCTAATGTATACTTCTTTGTGCAATTCATAATTTCTTTTTAATGAACATCTTGTATGGATGTAGTATAAATGGTTTATAAAAATCTGAAGATGGGGGGTCTGGGTAGCTCAGTCAGTTAAGCAAATGTCTTCTACTCAGGTCATGATCCCAGAGTCCTGGGATCGAACCCCACATCGGGCTTCCTGTTCAACGTGGAGAGCTTGCTTCTTCCTCTTCCTATGCCTACCACTCTGCCTACTTGTGCGCTGTCTCTCTCCCTCTGTCAAGTAAATAAAAACCTTTAAAATACAAACAAATTAATTTAAAAAATTAAAAGCTGAAGATAGGGGCACGTGGATGGCTTGTAGATTAGGCAGGTGACTTAATTTTCACTCAAGTCACGATTTCAGGGTCTTTAGAGCCCTGCATCTGGCTCTGTGTTCAGTGGGAGTTTTTGCTTTGGGATTCTCCCTTTGCCCCTAACCCCCGCTTGCTTGCTCTCTTTCTCTAAAATAAATAGATCAGTCTAAAAAAAAAAAAATCTAGATCACAAATAGAGAGGCAGGCAGAGCAAGGGGGGGAAGCAGGCTCCCTGCTGAGCAGAGAGCCTGATGTGGAACTCGATCCCAGGACCCTGGGATCATAACCTGAGCCAAAGGCAGACGCTTAACTCTGAACCACCCAGGTGCCCCAAACCAGGCCACTTTTGAAAGACAACCCAAGGGGCGCCCTGGTGGCTCAGTTGGTTAAGCGACTACCTTCGGCTCAGGTCATGATCCTGGAGACCTGGGATTGTTTCCCACATCGGGCTCCCTGCTTGGCGGGAAGCCTGCTTCTCCCTCTCTCACTCCCCCTGCTTGTGTCCCCTCTGTGGCTGTGTTTCTCTCTGTCAAATAAATAAAATCTTTAAAAAAAAAAAAGAAGACAACCCAAGGACTGTTAATAATCGTCATGGGATAACGAACATGAATTAGGACTTTTCTGGACATATTAGACAAACCAGGAAATACGGTCATCATATTTTAAAAAGGAAAAGAGGAGTACTTTGCCCCACCCTTCATTCGCAGTCTCTTTCCAAAGGTATTGACCCTCAACTTTATAGCTGTTCTGGGATTTAACTTCACATTTCTAAAGAACGTTTACGCTGTTGTTTCATGATTTTTCATATGTATTTTCCTTATTCACCCTTGTCGTTACTTTCCCAATCACCTCCATCCCACAGCATGTTTGTAGCAAAATTGCTGATTTAGTACCTTATGTTTACATTATTATAACTAGTAAGATATTCACCCAAGGTTCACCCAGACACCCCTTTCTTTTTTTTCTTTTTTTCTTTTTTTTAAAGATTTTATTTATTCATTTGACAGAGATCACAAATAGGTATAGAGAGGCAGGCAGAGAAAGAGAGGGAAGCAGGCTCCCCTTTGAGCAGAGAGCCCAATGTGGGACTCGATCCCAGGACCCTGAGATCATGACCTGAGCCGAAGGCAGAGGCCGAACCCTCTGAGCCACCCAGGTGCCCCGTCAGACACCCCTTTCTTGAACAATAACTGTCTTCCTACTGGAGAAAATTTGTCATTTGATCTTTGTATGTAGCGGTTTTTCTTCCCCAGTTGTACCATGGTCTCTGCCATATATGCCAAAATAGTATCCATATGACCCTTCTGCCCCCACACCGAACTTTGTTCTCATTATCTGCAATCCTGCTCCGGTCTGGATCCTGTGCTTCTATATACCTTTGGAACTATTTCCTGGGTTCTGCGTCTGGACTTCCCTTTCTTAACTGTTGCCTGGGTTCCATATCTGTTTCTTTCATTCTTTACACTCTCATATAATAGGACACACTCTTCATTTATCTTCCTTTGATATCTGTCTTGTTTTTTGATCTTTAAGATCTTACATGTCTGAAAATGTGTCCTGTTCTCCACCTCACATTTAATTGCTAGATGGGAATTCAAGGGTAAACATTTTTTTCAGTACTACATTGCATTGTCTTAAGAGTTTTTAAAGTTGTAACTAAACCAGTGCAAGATCTTCTCTTCATTTTTGGTGTTCTAAAATTTCAAGATGATAAATTGTGCTTAGTATTGGGGTTTTTTTCTTTTTTCCTGCTGGGTTCACTAGAGCCATTTCAGTGTGGAGTTTTGTATCCTTCAGTTCTAGAAAGGTTCTTTTATTTCTTTGGTAGTTTTCTTTGTTCTCTATTAACCATGGCTAAAGTAAGATGATAATTCCCCTGGTTGTATTTTCTATTTCTGAGAAGTTTCCTCAGTTTATTCCCAGTGATTATGTTGAATTTATTTAATTGTATCATAGTTTTTAAAGTGTCCCATCTTGAATGTCCACAAGCTCTTTATTACATTCTGTTATTTTATGAATGGACACCTGTTGGTCTCTTTGAGGTTAGTAGTGAGCTATTTTCCCCAAATTTTCTTTGTTTTTTTTAATCCTGGTCGTTCACATCAGGATGTCATTGGGTACTTAGTAATCCTTAATGTTTATCTATTTGAAGGAAACACTAAAAAAACTGATTAGAAAACTCTTGGTGACTAGTGGGCTTTGTTGTGGGTAGGATGTTCGTGTGGCAATCTAACTTGCTAATTGGGAGCAGTCCAAATGTCTGTCCAAAACTCTTATGTCTGGTGTTTTGTTTGGTGATCCAAGAGTAAAATCCTTTAATTTTATGGCAACATTGTAGACATAGGGCTCAACATTGAGCATATAGATTTTATTTTTCACACTTAGCCCTGCAGATTTGATTTTATACTTGGGTGGGACAGATTGCTTCTGAAATCCTTATTCTGGAGAGAATAAATACTTTTTTGGAAGACTGAAGCTAGAGGAAGAATTAGGAATTTTATACTGTTTCAACTACAGATTTGATTTCAGCTCACTTTTAACCCATGCATCTTCCCTTTTATGGCGGTTATCTTACACTTTCAGGTCCTGCTGCTTTTTTCCTGTGCTTAAAAACCGAGTGCTTTGCTTCTAGTTTCTACCTCTTTCTAAGGGCCTAGGGTGTAGTTTTATCTTCTCTTCTTAATTATTGTGGCTTTACTCCTCCTCCGGATTTTCCAAATACACATTGAAATCTCTTGCCTTCTGTGGCCCCCTTTTGATTCATTACCTAATATTTTACCTGAGTTTTGGAAAGGGGCAAAATAGGTGCATAAGGATAACCTGTCATGTTTTAACTGGAAGTTCGGAACTGACCCTTCTTAAAAAGCTTGGTTTGATTTAATCACATCTCAGTATAACTTTTACTGTGGTTTGTCATTAGTTGGATATTTATAGTGGAAAAATTTTAATTGATAATGAGTTTGTGTTACATCTTTTTCATGTTTTTGTATGTCTCCTGCTTCAATATAGACCATATGTTTTGGTGTTTTTTTCCTCTCTTCATTCTCTTTTCTGTTACTGCCTGATAGCATGTTTTTAAAGTAAATATTATCAACAAAGGAAATTCTTTTGTAGTAACTTTTAAGGTAGAAAGTTGTGATTGATCAAAAGTTGGCAAGTTAGGAAGGTTACATGCCAGAAATAGGTATTTTTTACTTTAAATGTTTAAATTTGAATTTTTTTTATCTTTTCCTTTTGGGGGAGGCCGGGGGGTAAAGGGTGGTGGTGGGAAGGACAGAGGGAGAGGGACAAAGAGAATCTCAAGCAGCTCCATGCCCAGTGCAGGGCCTGATGGAGGCCTCCATCTCACAATCCTGAGATAATGACCCGAGCATACATCAAGACTCGGATCCCTAACTGAGCCACTGAGGTGCTCCTAAATTTGAATGTTTTAAACACATATACCTTATCCAAGTGGCATATCAGATAAGTACATCTGTTTGTAGTTGCTTTAATGTCAATTCACCATCAGAACAAGAAGGGAATTTTTGACCTTGAAAGTGGGTAGGGAGAAGTTGAAGGGATTATTGTGATTTAAAGCTTGATTTATAAAAGTAATGTGTTTATAGCAGCACTATTTGTAGTAGCCTAAAATTGGAAACAGTTCAGTGTCTATCTGCTCTACCATGGACAAATTTATGTGTATTCATATAATGATATACTATGTAAAGCCAATTAGAGTGAACTTATTACAGCTACACACTACAATACAAATGAATCTCACAAGTACAGTGTTGAGCAAATAAAGCCAGACATAAAAGAGTACATGTTAAATCAATCCATTCATATACACACAGGTGTCTACCTCTATCCAAAAGTAGAGCATTTTTCTGAAACCTTCTGTAAGTTGGAGTGGTGTAAAGTGAAGAAGCAATCATATTAGTTTATGTGGGAAAACTTTTGAGGGTTTCCAGACCCAAAAAATAAGATCTCTGACTTTTCTGTTACTGTACACCACATCTTGCTAATGGATACATAGTACACATCAAGATAAAGCACAGAAGCTCGTAGACAGAGTTTAAAGTTAATGGTGCCTTTATGCTAAGTTGGTGAGTGTAGTTCCTGGAGGAGGAGGTTGGTGTTGTCACTTGCTACTCAGGGTAATACTGCCTCAAGGCTGCAAAACAACTGCTGATGCTGTTTTTCAGTTTTCGTTGCCTTTTTATAAAAACAAAAATTCTCTTTGGATTTCTTTTGATTAGTGAAAGCATGTACCATATATAGGTCTTTCATAAAAGTGACGTGGCATAATGTGGACTTTTGAAAAGTGGGAGGTACCTGTATAATTAAAAGATCACACATAGTATTGTGATCTTGGTGTAGGTTGAGGAATGTTTAGTAAAGAAAAATTAGAAATTTTCACTTTTAAGAAAGATAAGAAAAATTATAGCATAAGGTAGTATGTCTTAAAAGTATGTACAGAATAGAAGCACACAAAGAAAAATGATTGGTGTTTCATACTATGACTAGGAATTGGATGGGGGAATGTACAGTTTCCAGGTATGTACAGAGTCCTGTGAGAGCATGTTATGATAAGGGGGAATGCAAATAGTATAACTAATGCTCATGGTATGCGTATTAAGCACTCAAAATAGATTAAGAATAGCAAGACAGTCAAGAAGAAATTTGTGTTGGATTTTATAGAGACAAAATTGAGTAAGGAAAAGAGGCCAGGCATTGGAAACAACCTCAGTTCTTCATCCCTCTTCTGTCAGGTTGCTTCATTTTATGGGCAGGAGGAGGCCTTTGATGGACTTAAGACTTGTGCCTTAGAGAAAAGGGGTGTTGATAGTCTCATAATTCACCATGTCTGATATAGTTAAATTTGCATGGTTAATTCTTGATTTGAGCTGATGATTAAGGAGGATTAAGAGTTAAGGTTTGTGTTTATTCCCAAAGGCAATTAATCAAAATTTGCATTTCACAGGAAACCTCAAGAATGGAGTCTAAACCTTCAAGGATTCCAAGAAGAATTTCTGTTCAATCCCCCACCTCTTTAAGTGCTAGGGTAATGTCTGGAAGCAGAGGAAATAATTTAAATGATACCTATCACTCGAGAGACTCTTCATTTAGACTGGATTCCGAGTATCAGGTAACATCTTAATTTGGAATATATGTACACAGTTTCTTTAAGAATACCTGGGGCCACATGGTTTTTAGATTTTAGAGAAGTAGTGGGTACAGTTAATAAGATGCTTGGATCTGAGGCATCCTGTAATAAAACACATTAATATATCTGCAGGAAAAGAAATGATTGTTCACACCAAGTTGCAAAAACTCAATGTTTTCAATCTTTGTGGATATCAAAATTATGAAGAAGGCATTGTGGTCTTAGTAAAATCATTATACTGTATTTCAAAGTCTTGGAAACCTATTTACTTAAAAACACAAGTATCAATTTGGTTGCTGGGGAGTGGGGGGAGGGATAGGGTGGCTGAGTTATAGAAAAAATAATTACTAAAAAATAGGATATATAATAACATTAAATAAAACATTTTTAAAGACTAGGTATCAAATTTAAGTATAAATTTGTCTGAATTAGTCAATGTGGATGACTTGGTCAAAGGATCAAAAACTGCATCCTTTCTTAATGTTATACGTATTCATCTGACAAAGCACTGGTAGAATAATGATTAAGTGTTTTTTAGTATGGCTTCTAAATATTTTGCTTTTAGTCGTGGGTGATTATTAAATTGACAGGCTGTCTTTTGTGAAGATGTATTACTAACAATCTTTTAGACACATTTTGGTGCTTTATTTTCATGGTTAGTGTAATGAGTTTGCAGATTCATAATCGACATAAGCTACTCTTAAATTGTTAATTTTCCTTCGAATTGATAGCACTTAGGGTTTTGAAATGACTTACATAATAGTTGTAGTAGAAAACAGTGTAAATCTCAGAAGCATGATTTCTAGGTTTAATGCAATTCATATTCATCTTTTGAATTTCAGGTTATTGCATTATTGGCTGAAAAGCTATTTAAGTCATATGTGATGTGCATAGGTCTGATGTTAGGTAGCTTGAATCTAAGAGAATCCTTTAATGAGAATTTCCATTTAAGTATTTATATATATATAAATAGATATATGGGGCGCCTGGATGGCTCAGTTGGTTGGGCGACTGCCTTCGGCTCAGGTCATGATCCCAGAGATCCGGGATCGAATCCCACATCGGGCTCCCTGCTTGGCTGGAAGCCTGCTTCTCCCTCTCTCGCTCCCCCTGCTTGTGTTCCCTCTCTGGCTGTGTTTCTGTCAAATAAAAAAAAAAAATCTCTTATAAATATATATATCATGTGATATTCTACATGACAAAGTCTTATTTTAAAATGTTTCTACACAGTCTTTGGGGCGCCTGGGTGGCTCAGTTGGTTAAGCAACTGCCTTCAGCTCAGGTCATGATCCTGGAGACCCAGGATCGAGCCCCACATTGGGCTTCCTGCTCAGTGGGAAGCCTGCTTCTCCCTCTCTCGGTCCCTCTGCTTGTGTTCCCTCTCTAGCTGTTTCTGTCAGTCAAATAAATAAATAAAATCTTTTTAAAAAATGATTAAATGTTTCTACACAGTAATAAGCATTTTATAAAATATTCAAAGACTAAAAATATTCTCTAAAATACATATATTACATACTTCCTCACTTTCTGTGAACTATTTACTGAGTCTCATTTTAAATGTCATTTGATAATGTATTTTTTTTATTCTGTTGCTAGACAAAAGGACACTTGCCAGAGGTATACAATTCTGGGTTAAGTGACTATGACTTATTAAGAGCACAGTTTGGTTTTTCCCCCCCTGTATTGTCTTCATGAAAAATTTATCTGCAGATCTTTTTCAAACTTTTCACAGAGCTTATTAGTGAGGAATAGACTCAGAAACCAGACTGTACTGCCTGGATTGGAGTCCTCTTCCACTACTTACTAACTGTGTGAACATGGGCAAGTTTCTTTATTACAGCTGTCTGTCTTCTTTTCCATATCAGTCAATCAGGTTGGTTAGTGTTAGATGAATTATTACACTGAATGAGAATAGTGCCTGCCACATGATAAACACTATATAAATATTAGCTGCCACATTTGATATTATTATAATTGTTATAGTTAATTATATTAGTTGCTAAAAGTTTTAGATGTATTTAGAAAATATATTGACATTCACTCTAAAAGATAAGTATTTTCAAGACTGTTCCTTCCAGCTCTTTCTTAATGTCCTAGATTTAAAAGTCTCATTAACAAATGCAAGCATAAAAAACCATTTCTGTCTTTTATTGATACTTATTAATAAGTTAAATCAGGGTTGCAGTTTTTCTTAATGTTTTTCATTTGCTTTAAATGGCATCCAGTTGGTTTTTTTTAATGGATTACAGGAACATTTCCAATCTTACTAGTTTTGCCCTTTAGTTTTGATTTAAGGGCGCCTGGGTGGCTCAGTGGGTTAAGCCTTTGCCTTCAATTCAGGTCATGGTCTCAGGGTCTTGGGATTGAGGCCTGCGTCTCTGCTCAGCAGGGAGCCTGCTTCCTCTTCTCTCTCTCTGCCTGCTTCTCTGCCTACTTGTGATCTCTCTCTGTCAAAAAAAAAAATCTTAAAAACTGAGACTTCTGTGTTCTTTCACAAATTATTTTATATCTATTTCTTCTGTAAAATGGTGATAACAGTAGCTTTCATTATTTCCTGGCTTTATATTGGCTTGAATAGATTAGTGTAGTATGTTGTCAGAATATTTAAATTACGTATTAGATATTTCATTTTATATTCTTAATACTACTTAACAAAATGCATATTTAATGAATGAGACCTTTAAATATCAAGGGAAATTTTTTTCATTGACATATAATGTACTGTTTGTTTCACATGCAGTTGTGAATTTCACAGCATTCACCATAGCACATACCCTTCCCAATGTCCATGACCTAGCCACTCTATCTCTCCCCACACCCTCCCCTCCAGCAACCCTCAGTTTCCTAAGATGAAGAGTCTCTTACGGTTTGTCTCCCTCCCCAGTCCCATCTTGTTTCATTTTTCCCTCCTCAAAGGGAATGTTTTTTTAAATCGTTGATACTTGCTTACAGTGGTTTGCAATATAACGCTCTTCTTCTCTCTAAAGCTTCACAAAGGAGCACCTGGACTAGGCATGGTGGATCAATTTCATGTGAAGGGTTAAACAATAGGGAAATATTTTATATAGTACTTAGCATTTTATAGAACATTTTTTGCTTTTAATTTTAGTTAAATAGGATAATACTTGTGTCATTTTATGGATGAGGATCTGAAGTCTGGAAAGAGAAGTGGTTTCCCTCAGTCACATGATTAGTATATAGGTACCTGAGTTTAAGAATCTAAGACTTATGGATAGCACTGTTTCCTTGGAAAAATATAGATTCTAAGTTCCGAACAATTGATTTTCTGAAGATCGTTTGGTTCTCAGCCATTTGTAAACTGGGTTGCCTCTGTTACTAATTTTGCTGATATTTCTGTTGCTTTATTGTGAGGTTTTGTTACAATTTGGTTGAAAACTGTGATCATCTTATCTCTTTGTTAGTAGTAAGTAGAATTAAGTAGAATTTTAAATATCTTTAAAAGAAAATTTAATTCCTTTAATTCATATTGTTAAAAGTAAAAACTTGGGGTGCCTGGGTGGCTCAGTTGGTTAAAAGACTGCCTTTGGTTCAGGTCATGATCCTGGAGACCTGGGATCGAGCCCCACATTGGGCTCCCTGCTAGGCTGTAAGCCTGCTTATCCCTCTCTCACTCCCCCTGCTTGTGTTCCCTCTCTCACTGTGTTTCTCTCTGTCAAATAAATAAATAAAATCTTTAAAAAAAAAAAAAGGTAAAAACTTGAGAGCATTGTGTGAATATGTAATTGTTTATGTAAGTTTTGTGTATATTTCTGTAACTCATTCTGTAACTCGAAGAACTGCCAATCCTACTACACTTTTCATATTTTTGCTTTGAAGTTAATATTTTAATATGAAGTAATGAGAGGCTTTTTATGTGTTTTCTAGTTTGTAGATCAACTTACAGAGCTCGGCACCATTTGCATATTTTACATATTATGTTATTGCAAGAATTAGAAGAACCAATAGCATTAATATGTTTATCTACTACAAGGTTAGCTTCCCAAGGAACTAAATACATGCATACACACAAATACAATTAGACAGGAAAATGAGAACAGTTTTTAAATGGTATCAGTAAAAATACGTGTAAAGTACTGAGTGGGTCAAATTTATAATACTGATAGGCATTTATAAGCCCTGTGGTGTTTTAGAGTTAAACTTGAGGCTTTCGTTTTGGGCATTAGGAAGGTCACAGGGAAATAGAACCAGATCTGTCTAGAAGGTGTTCTCTTCACAAGAAAGACTCAGTTCCTCACAGAAAGCAGTGCTTGGCAGTTTGGTCTGAAAGGGGACAGTGAATGATATAGTGAACATTGTCTTCAGTGTAGTATTAATATTATTAGTATGCTATTTTACTTGTTTTTTGGCAAATCTCAGTATAAGCAAAGGACATGATACAAAAGCATACAGCTTAGTGAAAAACAGTTCTATAAAGGGACAATAGAGTGATCTGAATACCGGTTTTCTAGTAGTCTTCATCTACGTATTGGGGAGTTTTGAGTAATAAATGGACTGCAAATCCTCCTCTCTTGTCTATGTATAACGTTTCTTACCTGGATTTGGATATGAGTAAATTTATAAATCTGAAAGTCAGCTAATGTCTTTTTTTTTTAATGAGAATTGAAAAGACTACTCATTCTGAACTGTAAGTAGAAAATAAGACCACATTAGTGTGGCAGTGGATGCTCTAGCATGTGAATATTTAGAAGAGGTCGAAGTTCCATGGTGTTGTTTATGGCTAGGATAATTTTGGTCTAGAAAATTTTCGAAGCAGGAATTAGCAGTCATCACAGTCATGGCATTGATTCATTAAAGTGAGCCAAAGAAGAGCATTTCATTCTGGATTTGCTTCGGTTTTACTGTGTATTAAATGATTTCCAAATGATGAAGCATTGTCCTGTGGATAGCATTGGTTGTATTTGCAGTAATTGTTAAGGTTCTTTTTTTAAGACTAGCTTTATTGAGTTATAGGTCTCATACCATATGACCCACATATTTAAAGTATACAGTTTGGTGGTTTTTCAGTGTATTTACAGAGCTGTGGAAATGACTACAACAGTCAATTTTAGAGCCTTTTTATCACTTCAGGAAAAAAACCCAGAGTCTAACTGTCACTGCACTGCCCCTCCCTCTCAGCACTAAGAAACCAATAGTCTACTTTTTGTCTCTATAGAATTCCCTGTGTTGGATTTTCATTTACATGAGTAGATACTTACACTGTGATCTTTTGTATTAGCTTTTTTCACTTAACGTGCTTTCAAGGTTCATCTATGTTATAGGATATATCCATACCTTTTCCTTTTTAGGGATGAACACCATTCCATTGAATTGGGTATACCTTTTTTATGGATGCATAATCCCATTTTTTGGATATATAACATTTTTTTATCCATTCATCCACTGATAAGACATTTGTGTTTCCATCTTTTGGTTATTATGAGTAATGGTGCTATAAATACTTATGTGCAGTTTTCATGCAGGCTTACATTTTCAGTCTTAGGTTTATACCTAAGAGTAGAATCATTCAGTCATATAGTATAACTCTGTGTTCAGTTATTTGAGGAGCTGCTAGACTATTTTCCAAACTAGCTGGACCATTTTATATTCCTACCAGCAATTATGTCTGGGGGTTCTGATCTTGCCACATCCTTGCCTACACTTACATTTTGATTATAGCCATCCTATCATGGGTGTAAAATGTCCTCTTGTAGCTTTGATTTAGATTTCCTTGATGACTCATGATTTTGAGCATCTTTTCATGTGCTAATTAGCTACTTTTATATCTGAAGAAATGTCTGTTCAGATTCTTTGCTTATCTTTAAATTGGGCTGTTTGTTGCTTTATCATTAAGTTATAGAAGATTTTCATTTTAAATTCCACTTTTCCATTAGTGGTATGTGGGAAAGCAATTGACTTTTTTTTTTTTTTTTTTAATAGTAACCATGTGTCCTGCAACCTTACTCTAATCCTTTATTAGTTCTATAAGGGATATTTTCGGTGTTGATTCTATGAGATTTTCCACATGGAGGCCATCCTCTGCAAATAAAGATAGTTTTAGGTCTTCCTTTCTGTGTACATTTTATTTCCCTTTTTTTTTTAAAAAAAAAAGATTTTATTTGTCTATTTGACAGAGAAACACAGCTAGAGAGGGAACACAAGTAGGGGGAGTGAGAGAGGGAGAAGCAGGCTTCCCATCGAGCAGGGAGCCCAGTGTAGGGCTCGATCCTGGGACTCCAGGATCATGACCTAAGCCAAAGGCAGACGCTTAACGACTGAGGCACTCATGCGCCTCTTATTTCCTTTTCTTGCCTTATGCATTACTTAGAACTTCAGTGCACTATTATAAAGATGTGGTATAAAGAAGAACCAGGTAAGCCCAAAGTTAGTAGAAGAACGGAAATTACAAAGATCAAAAGGAAAAAAAAAGATCAGAAGGTAAATAAATAGAGACTAGAAAGACAATAGAAAAGATAAGTGAAACTAAGAGCTGGTCTTTTTAAAAAAGCTGCACGAAATAGACTAATGTTTAGCTGGGTTCACCAAGAGAAGAGGATTTAAAATCAGAAATGAAATAAAAGATACCATAAAAATAAAAAGGTAGGGACTACAATGAACAGCTATATTCCAAAAACTGAACAACCTATTGAAATAAATTCCTGGTAACACACAACCCACTAAACCTGAATCATGAAGAAATAGAAAATCTGAACATACCATTAATGAGTAAGGAGATTGAATCAGTAATCAAAACCTCCCAACAAACAAAGTCCAGGATCAAGTCACTTATATAAATTCTACCAACTTCTCAAACTTTCAAAAAAAACCAGAAATGGATGTAACCCTCCCAATTCATTTTATGAAATCAACATTACCCTGATAACAAAACCAGACGTGGACACTACAAGAAATTTATAGAACAATATCCCTGATGTGTATATATGTAAAAATGTTCAACAAAATATTAGCAAACCAAATTGAGTAAATATATTAAGAGGGTTATACACCATGATCAAATGGGGTTTATTCCTAGGATACAAAGATGGTTTAATGTCCACATACCTGTCAATGTGATATACCACATGAACAGTGAAGGAGAAATCTTTTTTAAAAAAATCATATCTCAGTAGATGCAGAAAAAGTATTTGACAAAATTCAGCATCTGTTTATGATAAAAAGTCAGCAAAAAGGATATAGAGGGAACATGACCGTATATGACAGTCCCACAGTGAACATCATACTCAGTGATGAAAAGCTGCAAGCTTTTCCTCTAATAGCAAACTAAACAAGAGACCAGGATGCCTTCTCTTAACTGCTTTTCTTCAACAGAGCATTAGTAACTCTAGCCAGTGTAGTTAGGCAAGAAAGAGAAATAAAAGGCTTTCAAATGGGAAAAGGTGATGTGAAAACTGCCTTTCGTTTCCAGATAACATGATAATATTTATAGAAACCTTAAAGACTCCACCAGAAAATTATTAGAACTAAGTAAGTTCAGTAGAGCTGTGGTATCTAAAGTCAGTATACAAAAATCAGTTGCATCTCTGTAACAAACTATTGGAAATTAAGAGTATAGTCCTATTTGCAACTACATTAAAAAGTAAAGTAACTATGGGGATTAACTTAGCCAAGGAGGTGAATGTTATATACTTAAAACTATGAGACAGTGATAATGAAAGAAGTTGAGGAAGACACAATTGGAAAGCTATTCCATGCCCTTGGATTGGAAGAATTAATGTTAAGATGTTGATATTACCTAAAGCAATCAGATTTGGTATAATTTCTACAAAAATAACAGTGGCATTTTTCATAGAAATAAAACAGTCCTAAAATTTGGAATCTCAAAAGACCTAATAGCCAAAGCAGTCTTGAGAAAAATCAAAGTCGGGAGCATCATGCCCCCTGATTCAAACTATATTACAACCCTAACAGTAATCAAAACAATACATTGTTGGCACAAAAGCAAATAGATAATGGAACACAGTAAAGAGCCGAGAAATAAGCCTACACATATTTGGTCAATTAATTGACCACAGAGGAGCCAAGAATGTACAGTGTGAAACAGAAAGTCTCTTCAGTAAATGGTGTTGGGAAAACCAGAAAGCCACGAGAAAGAATGAATGAAACTGGGCTGCTATCTTATACAATACACAAAATCAACTCAGTTGATTAAAGATTTGAATGTAAGACCTGAAACCATAAAACTCCAAGAAGAAAATTTAAGGTGGTAAGATCCTTGACAGGGGTCTTGGTAATAATTTTTTGGATTTCACACCAGAAGCAAAGGCAGCCAAAACAATAGTAAACAAGTAGGACTACATGAGACTAAAAAGCTTCTGCATAGCGAAGGAAACCATAAAAACAAAATGATACGGAAACCTAACAAACAGGAGAAGATATGTGCAAATCATACGCCTGAGAAGGGTCTCAAAGGGATAGTCATGGCTACGACTATGTAGCCAAAAAAAAAAAAAAAATTAAAAATGGGTGGGGTTGGTGCCCAGGTGGCTCAGTTGGTTAAGCATCTGACTCTTCATTTCTGCTCAGCTCATGATCTTAGGGTCATGAGACCAAGCCCAATGTTGGGTTCCATGCTCAGCGGGGAGTCCGCTGGAGAGTCTCCTTCTGCCCCTCCCTCCCAAAATAAATCTTTTTAAAAATAAAATAATTATTTTTAAAAATGGGCAGAGGATCCGAATGGATATTTTCCCAGAGAACATTAATGGCCAATAATTAAGGGAGACAGTGATATCACCTCACAACTGTTAGAATAGCTATAAAAAGAAGAAATACCAAGTGTTGGCTAGGGGATGGAAAAAAGAGAACCCTTCTGCGCTATTATGACAAACAGTATGACGGTTCCTCAAAAGATTAAAAATACAACTACCATAAGATTTTGCATTTCCACTTCTGTATACTTCTCTGATGGAAGGAAAGATTCTAATTCAGAGAGCTACCTACAATTTCATGTTCATTGCAGCATTATTTATAATAGCCAAGACATGGAAACAAGTGTCCACTGATAGAGGGTAAAGAAAGTGTGTGTGCTTGTGTGTGTGTGTAAACAGTGGACTACAATTTAGCCATAAAAATGAAAGATACCCTACCATTTGTGACAGCATGGGTGGCATTATGCCAAGTGAAATATGTCAGGCAAAAACAAATCCCTAATGATCTCACTTATTTGTGGTATCTAGAAAAAACTCTCGGGATGCCTGGGTGGCTCTGTTGGTTAAGCACCAAACTCTTGATTTTGGCTCAGGTAATGACTCGGTCCTGAGATCGAGCCCTGTGTCGGGGCTCTTAGTTTAATTGTTAAAATAATTTACAATGGTAAAAAGTAAATGATTCAGACAATGATATTTGAACAGTGAACCAAATTGGTAGGAGCTAAAAAATATTTTGAGCTTAAGCCAGCAGAAATACTGGTTAGAACCTTTATTTTTCCTTTCCATATATTGATACTAACAAGCATTTTGTTGCTGGGATGACATACAGGCTGCATTTTAGAGTTGTGAGTCAGGAAAATTATTTCCTGAACAGTGAGTGTATCTTTTCCCATCAGTATAGCTAGTGCCTGAAAACTGGATTGACTTTTAGACTTTTTGTTCATTTCTCACTGTGTCTCTAAATTTTTTTTTTTTTTAAGATTTTATTTTTTTGACAGCGAGAAACACAGCTAGAGAGGGAACACAAGCAGGGGGAGTGAGAAAGGGAGAAGCAGGCTTCCCACCGAGCAGGGAGCCCGATGTGGGGCTTGATCCCCAGTCTCCGGGGTCATGACCTGAGCCGAAGGCAGTCGCTTAACCAACTGAGCCACTCAGGCACCCCACTGTGTCTCTAAATTTGATGAGTTTTTATGTCTTAGAGTTACTCTCTGTTCCCATTACTTTTGTCACAAAGACTTATTTCCTGCTATTTCAGTGACTTCGTAGTTTTCCTACTTTCTGTTAATTCCTTTTTTTTCCATCTTCCATAAGTCTCTAAGGATCTTTCTAAGAAGCAGTTGATCTGATTCGTAATTTCTCGTTAAGTTTTCCCCGAAGTTGTATTTATACAAGTGCTATTCAGTAACAGTTTGGTCCATGCAAACAGTAAAAATAAGGAAAAGATTTTGTACAAGTGAAGTTTATTCACTTAAAAGTCTGTTCTATTCTGTTAAATCCATCATGTTTGGGGAGCATATAAAATGCCCCTTTTAAAAACTGGGGATGGGATTAGATGGCATTTGCTAATTTTGATTTACTTGCTTGTCAAAAGTGGCAGTTCTTTCCAAATTTTACACTAAAACAATTTTTATTTTGGCCTCCAAAATTCGGAGGTGTTAGAATCACTGGCCTGAGGGCGCCTGGGTGGCTCAGTTGGTTAAGCAACTGCCTTCTGCTCAGGTCATGATCCCGGAGACCTGGGATCGAGCCCCACATCGGGCTCTCTGCTCGCCGGGAAGCCTGCTTCTCCCTCTCTTACTCCTCGCTGCTTGTGTTTCCTCTCTAATTGTGTTTCTCTCTGTCAAATAGATAAAATCTTAAAAAAAAAAAAAAAGAATCACTGGCCTGAAGCATATGGTCCCTAATACCCTAATTTTTGCACATAAGATGGTTTGGTTTTGAAATACCTAATGAATTTTACCTCTTACACTTCTCCAGTTGATTGATTGAGGCTCTGTGGAGGACTTGGTGCAGAAGGCCTATGCAACCAAGTTCGTATTAAGCTAAAGCCACATTCAGTTAACAAATTATCCTCAGTGTGAGGGGTGAATGAAATCCTGATCTGGCCCACTCCTTACTCAGCTTTGCAAGCTTCTACTTTTCATGTGTGCAGAGTTTCTTATGTAGAGTTACCATGAACTAATATAGTTCCTTGAAAGCGTGCAGTATGCTTCTTGTAATTGAAGCATAAAAGAAAGACACTGAGCAATTACAGTTGAAATATTATGTTATTATTATATATATATAATAATACATATATTATTATAAACCAGTATTTTTAAGGGAATAAACTAATCCTTACCCTTTTTATGTCTTCTATTGAATAAATTGCTTAAGCAATTAAAGAATTAGGGGAAGTAAAATACTTTGTACATTTTGAGTGATTTTGTATTAGGGATTTTGTATTATGGATTGTGTGTGTATACCTACTGTGTTAAAGGAGAAAACCTTGAGCTAAGAGGTACTGTGTATAATATAGACTCATTTATATCTTTTTTGCTTCACTGATGAAAAACTATCAGATCAGATTTTTTTTTTTTTTTAAATACCATTTATTAGTGATGTATGGCTATTTCTGAGAAAGGACAGGGGCGCCTGGATGACTCTGTGGGTAAAAGCCTCTACCTTCGGCTCAGGTCATGATTTCAGGGTCCTGGGATCGAGCTCTTTATCGGCCTCTCTGCTCAGCAGGGACCCTGATTCCCCCTCTCTCTGTCTGCCTCTCTGCCTACCTGTGGTCTGTCTCTCTGTCAAATAAATACATAAAATCTTTTTAAAAATAAAAGAAAGGGGAACCTACTTCTCCCTCTGCCTGCCACTCTACCTGTTTGCTCAGTCTGTCTCTCAAAAATAAAAAAATAAAATCTTTAAAAAAGAAAACAGGGGCGCCTGGGTGACTCGGTTAAGCGACTGCCTTCGGCTCAGGTCATGATCCCAGAGACCTGGGATCGAGTCCCACATCAGGCTCCCTGCTTGGCGGGAAGCCTTCTTCTCCCTCTCTCGCTCCCCCTGCTTGTGTTCCCTCTCTGGCTGTGTTTCTCTCTGTCAAATAAATAAAATCTTTAAAAAAAAGAAAAAGAAAAGAAAAATCTTGTTTTTACGGTAGTTTTCATAATAAGTTTACATAGCACTGCTTTTTTGGTGTTCTGTCCACTTTTAGGAATAGGAAACCAGTTCCTCAGAGTTCGAAATAATTAAACCAAGAAAATAAAATGATTATAAGATTTTTGTTCTTCAGTTTTTCCTAACCAACTGTTTACATACAGTTACATGGAAGATTTAATCTAAGATTGATTATCCAGTAATTGTAATACAATTACAGTATAAAGGGACACATAGGTAGAAAGGAACAAAGACTACAAAAGACCTACGTGGTAGAAAAATTTGTGCTTATGAGTAATGAATGAAATTGGGGATTAAATTTAATAGACTGAAAGCAAACATTCTGTTGTTTCATCAAAACACTTTTTTTTTTCTTTTTTAACATACAGTCTACATCAGCATCAGCATCTGCACCACCATTTCAGTCTACATGGTATAGTGAATCTGAGATAACTCAGGGAGCACGATCAAGATCACAAAACCAGCAACGGGATCACGATTCAAAAAGACCTAAACTTTCCTGCACAAACTGTACATCTACCTCAGTCGGGAGAAATATTGGACATGGTTTAAATGCAGTATCAGGTAAGAGTTAAATCTGTGTATGAGTCACTATATGTGCATTTTGGACTAAAGCCCTTTTTCCAAGACATAGTGGTATTAAGCAAGTAGAACGCATATAAGATTGTAGGTCAGATGTAGTGGAGTTCTCAGATGCTACCTTAAGTTAGTGCTACAGCTGAAATAATCTCCTGGATTTTTTTTCTAAATTTGATACAAATATCCACAAACAGGGTGTTTTGATTACTTAGAATAGCTGATATATCTGGTAATCAAATTGGTAAAAGTGACCTATATTTTGCTGGTTATTATAAGAAGTTAGTTTTTTAATTGTTACACTAGGAAAGCCAAGTTTACTGATATATATTAGTATTTCCTAACCTAAGTATATTTTTTGGTAAATGTTCTGGTCTATTTCTACTTTTCAAAAACAAGTTCTTTAAACAAAAATAGTTGGTATTCTGGTAGGAGTTCTACAGAAGGATTCCAAAAGTGAGAATTCTAGCTATCTAGCTATATGGCATTGTACAAGTCAGTTAACCATTCTGGTATTTAGATGACTTATCCATAAAGCTCCATGCATGATGTTTTGTACTCACAGACACACATTTGTTGCACAAATTAAAAAGCACTTTCTTTTCCTTGAGAGGGCAGGAGGCTCCCTCCTCACTTACATTCCCCTTCAAGTGAAACACTAGGGAATGCCTGAAATAGTTTTAAGGTGAGACAATTTGTGGCGACACAGTTGGAAGATAAAATTCTTATGTATTATCATTTGAATTAGTGTAAGCTATTCCTTTCTATTTTGATAGGCAGGACCGCCTTGGGAAAGATACTGCCCATCTGAAGATTATTAAGAGTAGTGTGATGGGTAAGAGCAGACTGTCCTTAACACTGTAGAGAAACACCTTTGTGCACAGATATTTCGGTCTCTTCTACTCTGTGAAGGCATAGCATAAATACACTGGGCCATTTCCCTTAATGAGGAGGATTCAATAAGGCTGTTGGGACTAGGAAAGGAAGAACCAAAATTTGCAAGGTAAATAGTTAGGAGGGAAAGTTTTGAGACTTAACCTTTAGTTTATTTTGTTATATATGATTTCATTTAAAAATTTAGATTATGATTGCAACAATACATTAACTCTTAGAATAAGAGTGAACAAAGTGTGATTGATGTCAGTGGTAGTATTTCTCATAAAATATCGTCAGTGTCTATAATAAAGCATTTTCCATCTTGGCATGGCTTCATTTTGATTTTGGCTGTTCTTTCCAAGATCACTTTCAGTGACTTCAGGAAATTCTGCATCTTTGGCAAGCTTTGAATTTTTGTTCTGTAATTATTTTACATTATGGTATGATCACATGTTCTAGAAAATAACTAAGACATTGGCATCATAGATGGTATGAGGTTTTAATGTTAGAGAAGAATGTGTTTGAGTAGGAAATAATTTTATAAGTGATAAGTTCATTAATAATTTTGTTTTGCTGAATTTTGCTTCTGATTGCAACTATGTAACCTTGAAGATTCCTATAATGAGTCACAATAACCTACCTGTGTAATGCTGAAGATTTGTCATCAGAAACTTGAAAAGCTCTCTCTGAATTAAAATGTCTTCAATTATTTTAAGATTCTTCATGGAGACATAATCAAGTTCCCAGATCTTCATCAATGGTACTTGGATCATTTGGAACTGACTTAATGAGAGAGAGAAGAGATTTAGAGAGAAGAGCAGATTCTTCCATTAGTAGTCTTATGGATTATAGTCACCGAAGTGGTGATTTCACAGCTTCATCATGTAAGTGTAAATTGTATTGTTAATGTAACTTATCTAATAATATTATATTATTCTCTTTGTGTATATCATTAAAATCACAGCACAAATGAATACATGAAGTGTGTCTTATGAAGATTTCAAAATAGCTTAGTATGTATTCTAGTACCTTATTTGTTATATTTTAAAAAATAAAAAGTTTAAAGTAGGTGTACATTTGTATCTAGGTTCTGTCTGCCTCTAATTTTCTTGTGCTTTTCCTTTGTGTGTGTGTGTGTGTGTGTGTGTGTGTGTGTGTGTGCGTGCTTTTCCTTTTAAGAATGCATATGTTCTAAGGTATACTAAGTAATTTTTGTATAACCCAGTATCGTTTGCCTTATACAGTTGACCCTTGAACAATGCAGAGGTGAGGGAACTGACCCCTATTTCCGCCCCTCCTCCAGTACTGGCACTTGAAAAATCTGTATTACAACTTTTGAATCCCCCAAAACTTTAGTACTCAGATCATACTGCTGACTGGAACCCTTACCAAAAACATAAGCAGTTGACGCGTAATTTTTTATGTTATATGTGTTATGTAATGTATTCTTAAAGCTAGAAAAAAATGTTATTAAAATCATAAGAAAGAGGGGCGCCTGGGTGGCTCAGTTGGTTAAAGGATTGCCTTCAACTCAGGTCATGATCCCGGAGACCGGGGATCGAGCCCCACATCGGGCTCCCTGCTCGGCGGGAAGCCTGCTTCTCCCTCTCTCACTCCTCCTGCTTGTGTTCCTTCTCTGGCTGTATTTCTCTCTGTCAAATAAATAAAATCTTTTTAAAAAAATAAATAAAATCATAAGAAAGAGACAATACATATATAATACCTACTGTATTTACTGAAAAAAATCTGCATGTAAGTGGACCTATACATATCAAACCCATGTTGTTCAGAGGTTAACTGTGTGGTATAATAACTATTTATAGTTAAATTCTGACCTAACCAGAGCTTGAAATCAACATTTTAAGGCATAGCTTAGAATGACTTGTTTAATGTGAAAGTGCCTTTTCATTCAGTTGCAGTAAAGACCCACACTATTTCTGTCCATGTACATTAAGCTTAAGGTTTTCAAAATTAAATACCATAAAACAAAAATATTGAAAAACAAAGTGCTTACTGAAGTTGACAGATCTAGCAGGCAAAAGTGAAGTTTGATTTACATAGAGGAAAATATATTCTTAAAAGATGTAGTTTATTTTAAATAAGCTTATTGTGGCAAGCCTTTGCTTACAAGCAGTGGAAACATCTTTTTATTTGCTTTACTTCAGAAGGAAGACCTGTAGCGTATAGTATCAATACCATCTATGCTTGGAAGACTACAAGTATAGGATAGAATAGATTTAGCCACTAACAGTTTTATCTGTTCACAAGGCTCCATGTGCTAGTTGCAGTAGCAATCTTACTCTTAAGCTAAGTGTATGCATGAGTATTCTTTATAAAGGAATGCAAAGTATGTCTCATCCCATTTCGAGATTTGAACCACCAGTGGTATACTTTCAAAATTGCCAGGGCCCTATTCTGACTCCTAGCTCCCAGCAACTGTTAAAAAGTAGAGGTATGTCTGATGAGTAACCAGAGATAACGTCCACTGCTCTTACTTTGAAAGAAAAGAAATTGGAGAATGTTTAGCTGCTAGCAAGGTTTGCCATAAAATTAAAAGGGTGATAATAGGGCGCCTGGGTGGCTCAGATGGTTAAGGGACTGCCTTCGGCTCAGGTCATGATCCCGGAGAGCCGGGATTAAGCCCCATAAGGGGCTCCCTGCTCGGCGGGAAGCCTGCTTCTCCCTTTCTCACTCCTGCTTGTGTTCCCTCTCTGGCTGTGTTTCTTTCTGTCAAATAAATAAAATCTTTAAAAATAAAAAAAAAAAAGTTTAAAAAAAAGGGTGATAATATATGTGTGAAATAAATTTTATGCTTATTGCATGGTAAGAAGAATCTCCCAAATTCTGTCTCCCTAGAATTATTTTGCTTTTATCCTTTGAGAGTCATTTACGGTGAATTATTTGGCCCATTTAAAATTCCTTATCCACTTAGATACTATTTTACCATATCAATTTCTGATTAACAAATTCTGACTATTAGACCTTCAACAGGTTAGTAGATTTAGATGTTTGTTTCATAGCTGTGACATGACACATTCCTTTTCAGTTTGCAGTGTTGACTTAGCAGCAATACTGTATTTTACCAGAGGTATAGAAAGGGAAATATACTTAAGTTTTTTTCCTATAATAAGAGTTAAGCTGTGTATTTACAGTATAGCAGTATTTGGTTTGAATCCAGTGTTTTAATTTGCAGTAATTAATAAATACAGATTTAATAATACTCAAATTTTATTTCATGTAATTGGTATCTTTCTTTTCTTTCAAAAATAGATGTTCAAGACAGAGTTCCTTCTTCATATTCACAGGGAGCAAGACCAAAAGATAACTCAGTGAGCACTTTACAGTTGAATACATCATCCACAAACCACCAAATGCCTTCTGAACATCAGACCATACCATGTTCTAGGGACTCCAGTAGAAATTCTCTAAGATCAAATTTTTCTCCAAGAGAATTGGAATCTCCCCAAAGCAGTACACAACCTGGATTTTCTTATATTTCAAATAGAGATGAAACCTCAACTATAAGCAGTTCAGATAGGGTTGGTTCATCTCAAAGGTCATTTCAGGAATCTTCTGACAATGAAGGTAGACGTTCAACCAGGAGATTGCTGTCGCGTATAGCTTCTAGTATGTCATCTACCTTTTTTTCGCGAAGATCTAGCCAGGATTCCTTGAATACAAGATCATTGAGTTCTGAAAATTCTTATGTGTCTCCAAGAATCTTGACAGCTTCACAGTCTCGTAGCAATGCAGTATCATCTTCTGATGTTCCTGATAATAGAGCATCTGAAACTTCTCAGGGATTTCGATTTCTTAGGCGAAGATGGGGTTTGTCCTCTCTTAGCCAAAATCATAGCTCTGAGCCAGATTCAGAAAATTTTAACCAAGAACCTGAAGGTAGAAGTACAGGACCATGGTTATCTTCCTCACTTAGAAATAGATGCACACCTTTGTTCTCTAGAAGGAGACGAGAAGGACGAGATGAATCTTCAAGGATACCTACCTCTGATATACCACCTAGATCTCATCATATTTTTAGAAGAGAATCAAATGAAGTGGTTCACCTTGAAGCACAGAGTGATCCTGTTGGGGCTACTGCTAGCCGATCACAGGCATCTGCATCTTTGAGTAATGCTGCTACGGGTGGCTCCACATCAGATTCAGCCCACAGTGGAAGAAATACAGGAATAACTGGGATACTTCCTGGTTCCTTATTTCGATTTGCAGTCCCCCCAGCACTTGGAAATAATTTGACTGACAATGTCATGATCACTGTAGATATTATTCCTTCAGGTTGGAGTTCATCTGATGGAAAAAGTGATAAAACTAAAAGTGCACCGTCAAGAGACCCAGAAAAGCTGCAGAAAATAAAAGAGAGGTAAATTTGAATACCTGTCCTAAGTTCATCAATCATAGAGCAAATCAGAGGGAGAAGTCCTTTTCTAAAATTGCTTCTTTTAACATTGGTGTCTGAGATTTCTTGTCCTTAAAATATATCCACTACAGTGTTAGATTCTCAAAGGAAATGGATGAGAATGAATAATGAAAGTAAGCACTGGGAGTATAGATTGCATTAAGAAATAGTCTAAAAATTACTTTTATCAAGCTTTTAATAACAGATACACAAAAGACAGAACTGTTCATCTCTTACCCTCTTTCTTGATAGACCATTGCTAAATGGGATTAGTAAAGGGGCCCCAGTGGTCATGGGTTAACAAAACAATCTGTCTTAGCCTTTAGTAAGACTTACTTACCATTTATTTGTATTTCTTATCTCAGACCCTTTTGCGGAATTAGGTAAAATCATTTACACAAATTTTGTTTTTGAAGTCTAGGTACATACTGAATATTCTTTGTATACTGTGAATATTTCATAGAAATACTAGTTTAAATTCAGGACTTAGAATCTTTTTATGCAAACGTATCCTTGTAGAGTTGAAGATGCTTAAAAATCTCTGGTAAGAGGGAAAAGATGAAAAATCAGAGATTTTAGTCCCAACTTGATTATTTTGTCATGTTCTTAGTTTTGGCGTCTCTTAAGATAATTTTTATAAAAAATAATTTTCCTGCTAAAATGGGTTAGGATTGTACGTGTAAAATATAGGAGGAAAAGACTTAGGTAAAGCAAAGGCTGTGGGATGTTTTGCGTTTTTGTTTTTTTTCTTGTTCATAAAGGCCTAATGTAATGGAATTGTTGAGAATCATAGTTACTGTCATTTTAGATTTTTGTTTTTAAGAAATAACATTTAAATCTAGCTCTCTGGGGAGAAAGGGAGCATAAGATGTTGGACGTTAGGCCACTACGTTCCCTGTTTTCTTTATGTAGGACAAATTGTACCATGGGACTATTCTCTTCCTACACTTAAAGTTTGCTCTTTTTCCTTGGAGAAAGATTCCCTGCCCTGGTATTGTTAGCTTTAATGTTATTATAGCAACTTCCTCTGATTACAGGCTGTCTGCTGAAGAATTCAGCAACTATTAAATTTCTTCAAGGTTAGGTAATTTTGAGTGCAGTGGTAAAAACGGAGAGCAGTGCATTAGTTTAGTAAATTTCCAGAGAGGAACAAATTAATCCAGCACCACCCTGTCTGGTTAGATAGTTTATAAAGCAGCATTTGTTGGTTATTTTGTCATAGAGACTGTGTGTGTATTCCTTTATTATATATTTTGTTCATACCTGAAGATTTTAAGACCTCCACAGGTAAATGAATAAGAATCTAAAAAATTGGAACCCCCTCCCAAGTAAAAAATAATTGAAACTGTAAGCCAAAGAAGGTTAAACCTGAAGGTAAAACATAAATATTTATGCTTGAGGTTATATCTCTGGTTCACCCAGAGCGTGATAGTCACCTAATCGTTGTACATCCAGTCCTCTTTACACACATCTTTTGCTACATTCATTAGGAACCTGTATAATCCAGTTGTATTTCAGTAGCAGTTTAAGCATTCAGTTGTTTTAATTTACTGAGTACCTCTTTCATGTCAGCAATGGACTAAGGTAATAGAGATTTTAGCAAAAAATTATATATATACACACACACCTATCATCTTGCATTTAAATTAAGCAGTACATGTTGGCTTATTAAATAGAAAACATAAATTAATGGAAAGGCTTCACACTTTCAAAGCGTGCCCTATAAAAATCAGGATGATTAAATAACATTGCTGCAGGTAGGGGAAATGGAGAATTAAAAAACTTGTTTTTTACTGTGATTTAATACAAGTTTTATCAGTTTAAATATATGTGATTCTGATAGCACATAAATGAAAAAAACAAGTCATTTATTGATGTTTTTTGGGGAGGGGGAGGAGAAGAGTATTAAGTACATAAATATATTCCTTTATACTATTGGAATTGAAGTAGTCTGTGATACTGTAGAAATCAGAATTTCTTAGGGATGTTTGTAGAGTGATCATGAAAAATGAGGAACTTAAAGTGTGGTATCAAAGAGAAAATTACTTAAAGCATTTGAAGGTAATAGGAGATACTCTATCTCATTTACTTTTAAAATGGTGTAATTTTCGTTCTTACGGAACTTGTGTTTTTTTTTTTATGGTGATTGCTGTTTTTTAAAGTTTTTGCTTTTTTCTATTCAGAATATGAGTAGAAGCATTTAAAATTAGGTATGATTGGAAATGACCAACCAGGATGAGCCATCATAGCTCTGTTTACAAAATTTCCTTCTTTTTTAGCCTCCTTTTAGAGGACTCTGAAGAAGAAGAAGGTGACTTATGTAGAATTTGTCAGATGGCAGCTGCATCATCATCTAACTTGCTGATAGAGCCCTGCAAGTGCACAGGAAGTTTGCAGTATGTCCACCAAGAGTGTATGAAAAAGTGGTTACAGGCCAAAATTAACTCTGGTGAGATTTTTATCTTTTTATATATTTTGTTTCCAGTTTTTAAGTTAACAAATCTGATTATGATTTATTGTCAGAGTTACACTCTTTTCAAAAGTATATTATTTTTTTTAAGTGAAAGCATTAAAGAATTCATTAATTTTTGTAAATTTATCGTAATGTTGGGTTTTTTTTTTTTAAGATTTTTATTTATTTGACAGAGAAACACAGCTAGGGGAGGGAACACAAGCAGGGGGAGTGAGAGAGGGAGAAGCAGGCTCTCGGCCAAGCAGGGAGCCCGATGCGGGGCTTGATCCTGGGACTCCATCCCAGGACTTCGGGATCGTGACCTGAGCTGAAGGCATTTGCTTAACGACTGAGTCACCTACGCGCCCCTATCGTAGTGTTTCTTACATTTTATTATCCCAACAAACTACATTTTCATAGATGTGTGATAACTATAATTGATTATCATGGTTGATCCTTATGTCATGTGAGATACTTTTGAAGAAATAATACTTACTATTTACCAGCTATGTGTCCTTGAGAAATACTTGTTTCTAATGCCATTGTGCAGTAATAGTAAGGTTACTATAGGGATTCATTATTTGTTTGTTTTTTAAGATTTTATTTATTTGACAGAGAGAAACACAGCCAGAGAGGGAACACAAGCAGGGGGAGTGAGAGAGGGAGAAGCAGGCTTCCCGCCGAGCAGGGGGCCCAATGTGGGACTCAATCCCGGGTCTACAGGATCATGACCTGAGCTGAAGGCAGTCGCCCAACCAACTGAGCCACCCAGGGGCTCCCAGGGATTCGTTGTTTATTGAGTAACCATTAGGGAGCGAGGCACAGTTCTAGATGTGGGATCTAGAATGGTAAGCAGGACAGACAAGGCACTTGCTTTGGTGGTGGTGTTGGATGTTAAAAGAATGCCTTGTTGAGGTGAAGACATTTAAAGGGAACAAAGAGGAGCTAGCTATTCCAAAATGAGGGCAAGAGTGTTCCAACTGAGGAAACTCCTGGTGTGAAAAGTTTAAGGTGGTAGGGAATATGACAGGTGTGTTTGAGGAACTGAATGAAATGCAGTGTGGCAGGAGTATAATTAGTAGGCAAAGAAAGGGGTGATACAGTTGAGATTAGCAGGGGTTATGTCATTTAAGACTTTTAAAACTAATGTCTGAAATTTAGATTTTTGTCTTGAGTGTGATGGGAAGCCCCTGAAAGGCAGGGGAGTGAAATTTTATTATGACTGCTTTGTGGACAATGGATTTTAGGTGGACAAGAATAGAGGCAAGGAGTCCATCCAGGAATCTTACGAGAGATGATGGTAGTGGCAGAAATGGATGGATTCTGATATGTTTGGGAGGTAGATGCTATGTGACTTGCCAGTGGATTGGATGTGGTGAATGAGAAAGAACAATTTGAGAAGTTTTTATTTTTGTATCAAGCAACTAAGTAAATGGTAGGATTTTCTGAACTAAAACAAGAATAGGAGCGGAATAAGTGTGGAGCAGGAAGTACAGAATTTTGTTTTAGACATAAACTGCTTATTAGAGAACTATCTAAAATATCTAGGCAGTTAGCTAGACAAAACCTGGTGTTTCAGGAAATCATTAGTGCTGAAAATTACATTTTGGGGAATTAGAGCACATAAGTAATATTTTTAAGCTATGGGATTAAGTGAAATCCCTAGAACAAGAACAGGTATCAGAGGAATGAGGCCAGGACAGAGCCCTGGGGTACCCAGGTATTTAGTGGAAGCAGAGGAGACTTAAGAAGCAGCCTCAGTCTGGCAGGAAGAATACTAAGAAAATGTAGCGTGAGCCAAAAGAAAATACTAAGAAAATGTAGCGTAAGCCAAAAGAAGAAAGTGTTCTAAAGAGGGTATGAACAACCATGTAAAGTTATCCAAAAGAAATACGAGCAAAGAAATGGCGGTGGGTAGCATGAATGTCCTTCGTGGCTTCAGTTTTTGTGGAGTGGTGAAATCATGAGCATGATTAATAGAAAACAGGGTAAGATAGGAAACAGCCACATAGACCCGTTTTTTAGTGAGCTTTATTGTTAAGGAGTCTGGTGATAAGGTGGAAGAATTGGGGAGGAAAATGGGGTCAAGGACATGTTTTTGTTTTCATTTCAAGTAAGAGATTTTAGGGCATGTTTTATTTTAATAAAAGATAAAATGAAAAAAATGTTTAGTCTTCATTAAGAAAAAATTACTTTGTATCTAGAAGGCTGGTGTAGATATGAATGTTGATCAGTTTGTTGATTTGATGAGAGGATGCTTGCTGAATTCCTGTGTTAATTGCTTCTGTTTTCTTAATAAAACGAGGTAAGGTCTTTGGCTGATCAGGGGACAGGTTAATAAGAGATTTTGATGTGTAGGGAAAATAATATTTAAAAACATTTTTGGGGTTTTCTGGAGGTACTAGTGTCTGTAAAAACCTGTGGCTGTGAATATGATTTAAAGGTGAGATGTACATTTTTTTGGAAGCCGTTTTCAGATGCTTGGGTATAGACATGGATTTGAGTTCACTAGGGTTGGGTGCTTTGCTAGGCAAATATGATGAAAGGAGTTAAAGATATTCGTTAAGGGGTGCCTGGGTGGCTTAGTTGGTTAAGCGACTGCCTTCGGCTCAGGTCATGATCCCGGAGATCCGGGATCGAGTCCCACATTGGGCTCCCTGCTCAGTGGGAAGCCTGCTTCTCCCTCTCTCACTCCCCCTGCTTGTGTTCCCTCTCTGGCTGTGTTTCTCTCTGTCAAATAAATAAAATCTTTAAAAAAAAAAAAAAAAAAAGATATTCGTTAAGGACATAGTTGTGATAAAAAATCCAGAGGGGAGTGGGTTAACATCTTTGAGTCTCATTGACATTGAAGAGAACTGCCAGAGTAGGTAAACTGGAATGATGAGAAATAATAGGTACACTGGAGAAAATGCCTGAAACAGATTTAGGGGTAGTGAAGTAAAACTATGATGACAGAGTCAAGGGTATGACCATAGTGGATGGCTGGTTGTTGAAGCATGGATGTTGAAGTGTGTGTGGATATTAAAATAGCCCAGAAGTATAAGTTGATAAAGATGGAAAGCCAGGTGCTGAAGTTACTAATGAAAGAGGAGGGACTTAGACTTAAGTTTCAAAATAGCACTAGGTAGGGGGGTTATTTATTTCTCCGACTTTGTCCCGAGGTACAAAGGGTTGTGGGGGAAAAGTATGTATCAGCCTAGAGGGGGCACTGTGATTTAGGCATGAAGTTGAAGAGATTAATCAAAAAAGGGACTGGTTATATGAGAAATTTAGACCATGGGTACCAGAGGACACAGTGAAAATGACTAGTAGGGTGAGAAGGGTGGGAAATTAGATCAGATTAATAAATGGACACACTCGTATGAGATTGACAGTTTTACAGTAGTTGGCGACTTAGGAAAATCATTTGTGAGGTATGATGGCATTAATACTGATTTTAATCTTTTGGAAGAGTTGGGTAACCTATCCAAGTTGGAGATTATGAGATGCCTGGGAAAATTTTGGTAGTCTGATCCCAGAGCTGTGGAACAGACCCATCTCACCTGTAGCAGCCTCTTCTTAGCTGAATGGTGTTACGACAGCCTTTTGACTTTATTATCACTTTATTTATTATCACTGCCTTGGGGCATTATTAAGGTGAAATGAGTGTTCAGCATGGAAGCATTGGTTCTTAACACTTAGTCAGGGCCCAGGAATGTTAGCCATTACCAAAATGAGAAACAGTGTGATTCACCTTCTGATGATAATTGCAGTTAGATTGTTAGTGTTGTGTAGACAGAAAAACAGATAATACAGTGTGTTAAGAACATTGGCATTTTGGAATTAGACAAGACTAGATTGGAATAATGTCTTTAACACTTACTTGGAGGATCTTGAGTAAGTTTTATAACATTGGTTATCAACCCTGGCTGCTGATCACAATTACCTATTAGAGTTTTTTAAAAAAATACAGATGCCTAGATCTAGTTTTGGACATTCTTTTTTTTTTTTTTTTTAAGATTTTATTTATGTATTAGAGAATGAGAGAGCATAAGAGGGAGGAGGTCAGAGGGCGAATCAGACTTCTCCACTGAGCAGGGAGCCCGAAGTGGGACTCAATCGCTGGACTCCAGGATCATGACCTGAGCCGAAGGTAGCCGCTCAACTAACTGAGCCACCCAGGTGCCCTAGTTTTTGACATTCTTAAGTAGTTCTGGGATTGGGCCTCAAGTTCCATTATGAGTAAAACTAGTAGCGTTTACCATTAAGGGTTGTTGTGAAGGTCAAATGAGATGATGTATATAAGTAATTTCTTAGAGTACTGGGCATGTAGTAAATACTCAATTTGATGGGTTTTATCAGTTTCTAAGAAATACTTTCTGAAATACAGTCAAATGAATATAAAGATCTCAAGATCTGAACCTTTCTGATAAATTTTCACAAGCCTTCTCATACTTATGTAAAGACCCATCTGATAGAAGATTCATTCTGATAGAGATTGATATAAACATTGATTAAGCAGCTGCTATGGACTGTTAAGTTCTGAAGGATGTGAAGAGATTAATAAAGCAAGTCTATAGACATATGAGTTTAGACATTCGTCAGGGCCTACTCAGGTGGGGTATATGTGGAAAAAGCGCTGGACTACACACTGTAAGTATAAACAGACTTTTCCTAGTTGTATATGACCTTTTTGAATGTTAAGTCCCTTAATTCCTAGAAGAGAAGAAATGAATGCCTGAGATGTGTAACAATTTGAACTAAATGGTCTATCTCCAAGGTCCATATTTTATAATCATACTTTTTGTGCTTCTGAATCAGAGGGTAGTTTTAGGAAATGTCTGCTAAATATCTTTCACATTCTTTCTGTTCTCCTTCAGATCATAATACAAACTTGGCCTGAATTTAGTTCAGTCAGAGGTACAATCTTTTTTTTTTAAATTAAAATATTCCAGATGGCGTTTTAATTTCAAAATCTTAAAGTATGTTAGACTTCTAAAACACAGCAACAACAGCCACAGCTAAGTTTTATTCATTCCTTGAAATACTGTGAATATCTTACGTAGTTTGACTACAGGACATTCTGAGACAACATGTTACCTCACAATAGCACTCACTTTCTGTTAGGTATTTTCAAAAGAAAATGCATATAAATTACCATTGCTGTCTTGAACCTTATGCCAGATTTTACTGTTTTAAGAGTTTTAAGAGCTCCTTTACTCCTTTTTCTTTTCTAAATCTTCGCACATAACAAAGTCAGCAAATGTTAGTTGAGTTGAATCTAAACCTCTATCCTGTTAATCACATAACTTCTCACACTTATAGGACATCTTCAGTGTAAAGCTCTATCTGAAAATAAAAATGGTAGAGTTGGGGGTATGGAAATGGCTGTGTTTAATTAGACTGTCACCTATTGGAACCAGAAGCTTAGGAGTAACCAATAACTGAATGCATATGGGATAGAAGGAGCTTTTTTCTTCCTTTTAATTGTGATAAAAAATATATATATATATTGTTTTCCTTTTGACCATTATTAAGTGTACAAATCAGTGGTGTTGGATACATTCAGAATGCTGTGTGACCGTCACCACTATCCACTTGAAAAATTTTATCATTACCTCAAACAAAAACTGTATTCACTAAGCAACAACTTCCATCTCCCCCCCTCTCCCCAGTCCCTGGTAACTTACTCACTTTCTTTCTAAATTTGCTGTTCTACATAATTCATATAAATAGAATCATTATAATATTTGTCCTTTTTATATCTGCTTTATTTTACTTAGCAAGTTTCCAAGGTTCATTGGTGATCTAGCATGTATCAGAACTTCATTCCTTTTATGGCTGAAAGACAGAAGTGGGTTCCTTTGTTCCTTTCCTCACTTATAGGGAAGGCACATTTCTTAGAGCACAAAAGGTCTATGTTGTCATATCAGAGATACTGGCCTGGGTATAGGTAACTCATTGTTTGGGATACTATATTATTTAAAACTGTTTTCATGGCATCTTGCCAAGGTATTTGAGGAGGAGGTAGGAAGTACAGATGCCATTCCATTGTTAGCTTCCCACCGTCAGGGGTGGGGATGTAAGTGCATTTCTGGGAGGCAAAAAAAATAATAGATACCCAAGTAATGGGCTGGGCCTAAATGCTATAGATTAGGACCTGACAAACACATCAGTGTTACCAATGCAATCTTACTTCCTTTCTTCCTTTTAATTTTCTGTATTCTAAGCTTAAAACTTTACAAGGAAGGGTGCTTGAGTTGCTCAGTTGATTAAGCAGCTGTTTTTTGGCTCAGGTGATGATCTCAGGGTCCTGGGATCAAGCCCCACATTGGACTCCTTGCTCTGGGGAAGGGGGGCTTCTGCTTTTGTCCCTCTACCTCTTCTACACCCACCACCTTGCTCAGGCTCGCTTTCTCAAATAAGTAAATAAAACCTTTTTTAAAAAAAATTTTACAAGGAAGGATGTTTTATGGAGCCATAGCAGAACTAAGCTTTACTTTTAATTTTACCAGGTTCTTCGTTAGAGGCTGTAACCACCTGTGAACTCTGTAAAGAGAAGTTGCAGCTTAACCTGGAGGATTTTGATATTCATGAACTACATAGAGCTCATGCAAATGAACAAGTTAGTATATTTTGCCTAATTTGGTAAGTGTCTATTCTATGCTTAAAGGACAACTCTTGAAGAAAAGATTAAATCATGGTCAGAAAACCTGCACTGAAATAATAATAGTAATGTTTTTAATATATTTCTCTGTTATTACATTAGGTATTATATAATTTTATACTTTTGTATTATTTTTCCCTAATGTTTTAAAGTAAAAGGCAAATAACCAAGTCACAGAGTTTAGTTTAAAGTAGAATTCATCATATATCTTCTAAATAAGCCTGAAAGTAATAAAAGCTTAGGAAATTGGTCCCAAAGTAGTAATGCCAACCTTCCCTCCCCATAGCTGTCTCAGTTGTGAACACCTCTGAGTACTGGAAAATAATTAAAACACCAGTCCCCACATCTGCATCCTAGTTCTATATTTTTTATGTTACGAATAATTTTTTTTTCCTAACTGCCTACCTGATGCCCCCTGTTCTTCCTCCTGTCTGGTTCCCTCTGTCGTCCCTATTTCTTCCTATTCCTGCTTCCACCTTTATGTTGAATGAATTATCTTATATGAAATCATATATTGGTTCACATTGTTCTCTTTCCTTCAGTATTGTTAACACTAGTCGTGCTGTTAATTATATAATGAATAATGTCGGGATTTCTCTGATCATACTAAGATTTTATTTCAAATATTTTCCTCTCATTTCTCAGATTTTTTGGTATGTATTGATCTCTACTCCCCACCCCCATCCCCCATTGATTTGATTGGTCATTTTTCTTGAAACATAGAGCTCAGTATTTTTCCTTGTTTAAAGGAAAATTCAGGGGAAGCGGGGAAGATATTGAAAGAGATTACAAAGGATGGATGCCCTAGGGCCATATTATCCAAGTGTGCTTGGCATATTTGTTATAAAAAGAGATATGATGGTGAGAGACTGCATGAATGCTTGAAAAACACTTTTTAAATGAAGGGGTAATGGATACCCCTCCTTTTTTAATTGAAGCAAAATTTATATAACATGACCATTTTAAGGTAAACAGTGTATTGGTACTCGTACATTTGCAGTGCTGTGCAACCATCACCTCCGTCTAGTTCCAGGACATTTTCATTTCTTTTTTTTTTTTTTTTAAGTTTTTTTTTTTTTTTTTGACAGAGAGAAACAGAGCTAGAGAGGGAACACAAGCAGGGAGAGGGAGAGAGGGAGAAGCAGGCCTCCCGCTGAGCAGGAATCCCGATGTGGGACTCGATCCCGGGTCTCCGGGATCATGACCTGAGCTGAAAGCAGTCGCCCAACCAACTGAGCCACCCAGGCGCCCCGGACATTTTCATTTCTAAAAGAAAACCCTATACCCATTAAGCAGTTGCGCCTTCCTGCATCCCCTGGCAACCACCAGTGTGTGTTCTGTCTCTCTGGATTATCTGTTTTGGATATTTCATATAAATGGAAAGATGCAATATATGATCTTTTATGGACACACTTCACTTTTTAAATGTCAGAGTATGGCTACCCTTTGAAAATCTTGTTAAGACCAGAAACACTGGGTGCCTGGGTGGCTCAGAGGGTTAATCCTCTGCCTTCGGCTCAGGTCATGATCTCAGGGTCCTGGGATGGAGTCCCACCCCGGGCTCTCTTTTCAGCAAGGAGCCTGCTTCCTCTTTCTCTGCCTGCCTTTCTGCTTATTTGTGATCTCTTTCTCTCTGTCAAATAAATAAATAAAATCTTAAGGAGAAAAAAAAAAAAAAAGACCAGAAACACACCTTACAAAATATACATGGACACAAAATCTGTATATAATTTTAGGAGTTCCCAGATCTCTTGAAACTAATTGCTTACATCCAGGTTAAGAGTCACTGATCTAGTGAATGACACATTAGGCTGTTGTTGTAGTACAAATGCTATTCTAATGATTGTTTTCTTCTTAATGAAGAATACTGCAAATGATACTCCAAAGGGAATATCATTTTGAGCAAGGCATTGTCTTAAATTCTTAAGATATGTCTCTAGACAGCTGGACATTAGTATTTTAAAGAATGGGAGGGGGAAGTATGGAAAGATGGAATGATGCAAAGATTTTGTTTTTTTGTTCCTTTTTTTTGTTTTTGTTTTTGTCTTCTCAAAATTAGAGTAGGTTTCAAAGGATGGTTTTCTCCTGCCATTCTTTCTTAGGTGCTTCATCATGTCTCTTGAAGGTGGTTTTTGGCTTTTTAGTATAGCTAGGAATGTTTTTATTATTCTTCAAGGATTTTAATGACCTCTTAAATAATTTAGAGGTGTTAGAAAATAGGTGAGGTCATTATAAAAATGACAGTCTTGATTAAGCTTCCTGGCTTTAACATTTTTTGTTTTTGTTTTTGTTTTTTTTGTTTTTGTTTTTGTTTTTAAGATTTCTTTATTTATTTGACAGAGAGAGAGAGATCACAAATAGGCAGAGAAAGAGGGGGAAGCAGGCTCCCCGCAGAGCAGAGAGCCCAATGTGGGACTCTCTCCCAGGACCCTGAGATCATGACCTGAGCCGAAGGCAGAGACTTAACCCTCTGAGCCACCCAGGTGCCCCTGGCTTTAACATTTTTGTTCTTTGTGAATCATGGATTCTAGTGGCCTGACAACTACCTTCATTTAAATACAGTTTATTTGTTCATTATCCAGTGCCTTCATCTTTTTCAATGTGATAACCATTAAACTCTTTTTTTAATCTCCTAGATACATGATTTCCTTTAAAGTTAAAAATGAGCAGTTAATTATTTAGAGAAACTTTTAATCAATTTGAAATTTGTTGAGTATTCTGAAGAATCTGTAATCAGTAACTCACTCAGGTTCATACTAAGGACATACAATTCTTCAGATAACTTATCAGAAAATGATGCTACTTACAGATAGTTCATTGTGTAACAATTACAGAGCAGGTTAGATTTTTAATAACACTGTATTCATGTTTGTGTATTCTTAGCTTCAAAACAGCAGAAACAGCTTTGAACCAAAGAACTATTTTTGCCCACTGCAAATTTCTATGTGAATGGTATCTGGAAGTCACTTTACTACTTTTCTTTTCTTTTTTTTTTAAGATTTTATTTATTTATTCATGACAGAGAGAGGCAGAAGGAGAAGCAGGGACTGGATCCCAGGACTCTGGGATCATGAGCTGAGTCGAAGGCAGACACTTAACTGACTTAGTCACCCAGGTGCCCTACTAACTTATTTTAAAAGTTCATTTATATTTGCTCTTGCCTTGAAGTTAAATTACATGGGAAACACTTGACCTCTCAGAATAGCATTTTAGTTACGTAATACGTTGATATAGCTATAGATGAAATGTTAATTTTTAAGTGAACAGTTTCAGCCGTCTGTGTAAAGAAATCTATTTTGAGCTTTAGAGGAAACCAGAGCATTCATTCTACCATCACATGAATTTTTCCCATTTTTATATAAATAATTACATAAAGGAAGACTATATGAGAATAAAGAGGTTATTCTTGAACACATTAGATAGCATTAGTAAAATTTTATGAAACTATGAAGGATGGCTTTTTATTTCTTTTTAATAGATGGCACTGTATCTCTTCCTAAGAACTGATTACAAATACATTTCCTCTAGTTTATCAGTATACTGAGTATCGATCTCATTCTACTAATTTTTAATTCTCCATATTTTTCTTTTGTTTGCTTCCCTGTTAAAGGCTGAGTATGAGTTTATCAGCTCTGGTCTCTACCTAGTTGTGTTACTGCACTTGTGCGAACAAAGCTTTTCTGATATGATGGGAAATACAAATGAACCAAGCACACGTGTCCGAGTAAGTAATATTGGTGTGGGGGGCAGGGAGGGTGTGATGCTGCCAGTGTTTGCTTTGGAAAACACATTGTTGTTTATGTTCATCTTCTATTTTCTTTGGGGAGCTCTTATATTAACATGTATCTTGAAAATAAAGATCTTGTAGATTTAATAGAAATTGCTGTCTTCCTTCTGTATCAAACAGCCTAATTTTTTTCATTAAGCTTTTTAGAGAAGTAATTTTCTAGCTCTTGAAGGTAATTGGAATATATTTCAGTGAAAAACAGGGATGGAATTGGAAACATTTAGAAGAAATGCTCTTTTTAATTTGGGAGGGAAAGTCCAACTCATTATTACAACTTAGAAACCTGACATTGAAATTGAACTCTAAAAACCAAAAAAGTATGGGAAAGTAACTTCAATTTCATTTGCTACTATCCTATAAAAGAGTACCAGTGAACTAATTTTTAAGCATTCATATTACAAACTACTAAAGGCATGGACTATTGTGTGTTTACTCTTTCTATTCTGTAACACTTGAGCTAGCTGTCTTTTAGGTGCTCATAAGTAAAATGATACTACTTAACCTCAATGTACCTTGGGAAACTTATACTCTGCTGCCTTGCCCATTTTATGTGGCAGGAGCTAGGGTCTACCTCTCATTACTGTGGCATTGTGAACACTTTATATCTTGTTACGTGTTTGTTCATAAAGATACACTTTAAACTTTTTAAAATAAGTGTTCGCTCTGATGATAAAAATAGAGCTGAGTTTTTGGTAAAATGTAAATCTGTGAGTAGATTGGATGAAAGGTAAAATCTGTAATCTATTTTGAAAATTATCAAATAACCAATACATAGACTGTTTCTAAATTGGTTAAAAAAATTTTTTTCTGTAATCACCATATGAAAATTATTCCTGTGAGCCTTTTGGGCAGATTATTATCATTGAGAGAAAAGAGAATGAGCTATCAAGAGCATTCAGAATTTGAGCAAAGAGCTCTTGACTTAAGAAATCATAAGGGCTTAAGAAATCATACAACCTAAATTTACTAAGTGCAATACAATTTATTTCTTAAAAGATGACTTGTCAAAATGAATAAACCTTATATTATGCATATAATATCCGGTGGATTCATGCCTTTGTAATAGATACAGACAAATTAAAGTGGATGTCTTAACCGGATTAAAATGCTTCTGGAGCTATCAAATTTAGGCAGGAAAATATGATTATTGTTCCTTTTTTATTCTGTTTTTTTTAATTGGCCACTAAAAGTGAATTCATTTGTGTCCAAATTGTAATGGTTTTAATTTTTTCCCCATAATTTTTTGAAGTGTTGTATTTATGCAAGAAGACACAGTGCCATTGGATAAATTTATTTTATTGTATGTTTTCAATTTCTACACGATTCATGATTTCTACATTACTATTTATATAATGATTATATACAACATTTAAAAGATAATATCCTAAGCTTGTAATTTTTGATGTGGGGATAAAAAGATCCCTCCCTATTTAAAGGCTTAAAGTGGTGTTTGACTTTAAGTAGAAATGAATCTCCTATACTAATTCTCTTTTTAGATACATTTGCAACATTTAAACTACTATATTTCTTTCTGCATTGTTTCTAGTTTATTAACCTTGCAAGAACTCTTCAGGCACATATGGAAGATCTCGAAAGTAGGTGGAATTTTCCCCTTCCCAGACTTGTTGAATTTACTTTTGCAAATTAAACCCACAGAGCAAAACCTAACTGTATATTCTTTCTACCAAATTAGAGCTTCATTTATAGGCTTAATAATAACAAAATAATTGATTTGGGAAGGGTGGGTGGGACAACTGATAGTTTTTTTAAAGCATATATATATTTTTTAATTCTATTTTAAGGTACAGAGGGAGGTATTTTAAGTATTTTAAATAAAATTTTATTTTTGAATACCTTAATTTTAAAACTTTTAATCAAAAAGAAAACATTTACAGGTCACACCACACTTCTAAATCTGTTAGGTTTGTGTGTATGTGTGTGTGTGTGTCTGTGAAATTTTACGTGTTATTCAGCTTTGCTAGATCATTAAAGGTTTTCCCTGGGTTGGTTTGTAGTTCTAGGAAAATAGGGGTGAATGATTCCTAATTCTGAGTCTATAACAGAAGCCATAGTTTTTTTTTTGCTCCTTGTTCAGGTCCTCATGGACCTTTAATAGGCAGCCAGCTCCGCCAGCAGCTCCAATCTCTTAAGATCACGTTCCAGCATTAGGACTTCTGCCTGGGCTCCTATGTGAAGGCACTTAATGCCCAAATCTTTACAGGCATCTGCACAGCTTAACCTCAAAGTCCTACAACCTCCAGGGTGCTTCATATCAGGTGGGCACAGATATTGGTGGCTCTGAAACAGTTTCTGAGAATCCAAGATTACCCTACCTATTGTACTTTTCACCCAAAGCAACTGGTTCCCCATATTCAGGTTCTATTACACTCTTTGAAGTGTTTTAAAATATATATCCTCCACTTGATTATCTTCTGTACTCATCTTCAAAACACTTGGAGTGTTATATCTGTAGTGTGCATATTTTTACCTTTAGGGAAAGCTCAGCATCCTTTGAAGAAAAGTTTGAGAAGGACTTGGTCTTCATGGGAACCTTTTAATGCCTTGAATATTCTAAGACGTAGATTTTTGTCATTAAGTCTCTACTGTTTTTAAGTTTTGAGTGGATTAGAGGTACCACCAGAGAATGCGTTTTCACATTTCAGTATTTGTGAAAATGGTGTATTAACGAATAAATGGTATATAAAATGGGAATTCATTGGGTATAAATATTTTTTTTCTGTTATATCTTCTTAGTTCAGATCCCTTGTGTTGTCTAACACAAAGATTTCTTCTTTGGTAAATTGTAATTTATACTTTGCCAGATGTGATGATAGTAATTTGTTTCACTGTATATTTTCCCCAAATTGCTTGTTTTGTTTTTTAAAACTAACATTCTCATTTAGAATTTAGTTTCCTAAACATAGCAGTGTCTACTCCCAACATGTGAGAAAGATGGAGGTGAAATATACCCAAACTCAGCTGTGAGTGAAAGATGTGGGTGCTGCAAGCTTACTCCTAAGTACCAGAATTTTCATGTTCTAAAAACTGGTTTTGACTGAATTTTCTTCTGTGGAGTTAATCAAATAGAAAACATGAGAAGTTCCCTTAGAAGCTGTTTTTTAGTTTGATATTTTCCACCATCCAGCATAAAACTTAGTCATAGGATTTACTCATTCATGAGCCAACATTTATTAAAATGAACTTAAGATTTCTGCAAAATAGATAAACCAAACGTGGAAATTTGTTTCATCCATACGTGTTGCATAATTTTTTTGTTGATTCCATTTGTTGGGTGCTCTTAAATATTGGGTCCAGTATTAATATGGAAGAATATACATTTAACCTTTCTGCCCTTGATAGGGGAAATGCTGGTTGGGTGTTTATCTTAATGAACTTTCATTTCCCTCAACACACAGAACAGTTTATAGAATACATAATTTATCTTTCCTATTGACATTCCAAGATATGTATTTTAACTTCTGAGTTACTTTAATAATAAATTATTGTCAGAAATTGTGAAAGTGATGTTTCTGACAATGTGGAGGCATAGGCATAATCTCAACAAAAGGTTTTTATTGAATCCAATTATTTTAACTTGGGCTGTGTCTATATAAAGCTTTTTTGACTAAATAGAGCTTTTGTTGGCATTATATAGACATAGCTTTGATGTAAATTGCAAGAACACCCATAACCTATTCTGTGTACATTTTTTTTCATTCTCATCGGATGCATCAAACATGCAGCAGTAATAAACCAGATACTACTCAGGTGTGTGAGAGCACTTGCCTTAAGTTCATTTTTTCTCTAGTGTCTATATCATCAGTTACTATGAACACAGATTGATCTTAGCCTTTTAGAAGATGTTTCTTGAAGTACATTTTTTAAGCATTTTCATTTTTATAAAAACTAACCTAACAAAAAGACGTGGGGGTGGGAACATTGTGGATGGGCATCACCCACACTCAAACCACCCCTAACCCTGTCATAACTTACCATTTTGACCAGACAGTATACTAAATTGGGATTTTTATTTTACAAGCCATTGCTATTCTGGCCTCATATTTACACTTCCATTCTCATCCCCCTTAAAAATCATTCTTGATCATCCTGTTTTCTTTCAACAGCTTCAGAGGATGATTCCGAAGAAGATGGAGACCATAACAGAACTTTTGATATTGCCTAACTTCATATAAGACAAATGGATGATCTGTGAACAAGTGTTTATTAAAAGTGGCAATTAAGTATGAATTAATTTTGTGGGGGAATGCCTATTGAATACATTGACTATATATATATATATATATATGTATACATATATATATATAAAATGAGTATATATGCACACACACACATGGATGTCCTGTGTATGTATATATATATATATATATTCATTCTCAAGTATTGCCGAATTAAAATTCTGCTGGACCTTTTAACATGGCCAGTGAATCTGATGTTTGTAAACTGGTAATCAAAAAAGTATTTTTCTTTTAGGTGAGTGGGAAAGTGTTACCCTTGTTTTAGATATCTAAGCAATGCTGATTACTCTTTTTTTGTGTTCTGATTACTGTAGTCATATTTATGAAAAAAGGTTCATGTTTTAGTCTCTTGCTAGTGAAAAAAGTGGGACAAAATATGCTTTTGAAATAAAATGGCAAATGGCACCTAATTATTTTTCCTTTCAAAATGCCTTATGTTGCTGTCTCATTTTCATAATCATTTGCTTCCAGTGTTTCTAAAAAATCAATTGGGGAATAAGTTATGAAAGCATTATATTAGGTTTCCAAATTTAATATGAATTCTAAATTCACTTAGCAATAAAATCTAATTTTTAAAAAGTATATAAATGTAAAATATAAATGATGGATAAATTTTTATATTGATTTGAAAAATGCAGACTATATTTGATAGGCCATAGTATGTAGATATTCCTTTTAGGAATATTTCGGCTGTAAAATATATCAGAATTGCCCATCAAATGCTATTTGGAAAAAAAAATTATTGCAATCTCTAGTTAACAGAATATTTTTAAATCCCACGTTTAAGGTTCAAAACACTGGTTTTCAATGTGTTTTTTAGTGTTGTCACTTCTTTATAGATAAATATGGTATCAATAACCTGTTTGGATCCTGGTCGTTTTTAACTGTTCCTTGGTAATTCTGAGCATTTATTTAGTGCTTAATGTTTTTCACTACTTTTGGAGAATGGATGAACATTACCTATTCACCATGAATAGTTCTACACTGTGGTCATGAGTTGTGTGTATACTTTCATAACACTGTATATTTCCTCTGTCAGCACCCTTAGGATACACTTCTAAACACCTTCAGGTGGTTTTCAGATTAAATAAAGTCTTATGTTACGGCAACAGACTACATTTTCAGAACCTAAGTAGAAACCATGTAATTTCTCAAATGTGAATCAACAGTTTGCCCAAACATCGTTTGTTGGTCTTAATGTAAAACCTTGGCTGGAAATAAAGTGCATACTGATTGATTTACTTTATAGTTTGCAATGTTTCCTTTTAAATTGGTACTCAAAGTAGACTTCAAACCTTAGAGCCAAGAACTTTATTAAAAAGTAAAATCCTGTTTCATACAAAAATATATAACTTTCTAAAACATTTTCTCAACTCACCAATTATCTTTGCATTGCTTTAAAGAAAAAATACAAAATTTAAGGATGCCAGTTAGAATATCTATTGTCTGGGTCTTTAGGGATGCTTTGAGTTTGAAACATTTACACTCTGGATAGAACTCAGCATGAAAATTTAACTATCTTCTGCTTAACTCACAGAACTTCTTATTTAAAGATTTAATTAGTAGAAAACATTCCATTGTCATGCAGTTCTTAGTTTTGTTATTGTAATTGCTTAATGACAGTGGCTTGAGCTTTTATGGTATTCTTGGTAGTTCCTTAGTACTACTTACTGTTTCATATTTCAGTATTTATAAGCTTCCAGTATCCTGTAAGTGTGAATTAGAGGGAATAAGGCAAGTCATTTGATTGGTTATTTTATTTTTTATTCTTTTTTATTTTTATATTTATTAGAGAGAAGCACAGCTAGAGAGGGAACACAGGCAAGGGGAGTGAGAGAGGGAGAAGCAGGCTTCCTGCCAAGCAGGGCGCCCGATGTGGGGCTCAGTCCTGGAAATCCGGGATCATGACCTAAGCCGAAGGCAGATGCCCAGCAACTGAGCCATTCAGGTGCCCCTGGTTATTACTTTTAAACCCTAAACACATAGAGACCATATGCTATTCACTACAAAGAATGCAAATTCCTAGGAAATCAATGAAGTTAAAAGTAATACTGCTGTCTTTAGCTACTTGCCAAATGGAAGAATTTATATTGTCTTTATTAGCTAGAGGCAAGATATTGAAAAAAGCAGTTTGTGCATTTTGAATATAAACAAGCATGTTTATGTTATTCTTATAATATCAAAAATGAATACAGATTTGAATGATCCAGTTAGCTACTGACCACCTAATAGATATAATGGCCTGTTACAGATGTTCTGATAGATGAATAAAATTAAGATTTAACACTTCACTACGAGGGACCTCTAAGAACTTACTTGAAAGATGAAATCAAATAGGGAAATCAGGTTAAAGTGGCCGTTTTGGAAGAGCTACCACTGGGTACAAGTTCTCAAAATGAACAGAAGAAAATTAGTTGTATGGGAGTTAAATGGAAGAGGAGGTTCTAGAGCAGCACTGTCCAATAAAAGTTTCTGATAATGGAAATGTTCTATAATTTGTTTTGCCCAGTATGGTAGTTACACTACATATATTTTGAGCTTTTGAAGTGTGTCTCGTGTAACTAGGGAACTGTGCTTATTTTTTAATTTTTATTTAAATAGCTTTATTTAATTTTTATTTAAATAGCTTTATTTAATTTTTATTTAAATAGCTTTATTTAATTTTTATTTAAATAGCTTGTGGCTGTCATATTGGACACTGTTGAAATTTGACTGTTAGAGAAAGAGTTAAGATCACTCCTAGTTCTTAAAGGACTGGTAGAACTTGAATAGGAAAAGTAGGACTGGGATTGTCTGTTCACTATTTGTACCACTCTTTAATAGCTTATCAATAATACAATTAAACAGTATCCAAGATCTCAGAAATTTAAAGATCTCAGAGAGTGTAATTGTTTGGTGTACTACAGGTAGTGTTCACATCGGCTTGTTTAGTACTACATAGCCACGCTCAATGGTCCTGGCATTACTTCGTCGTCTTTCCCGTGTCAAACAATAGTGCCAGTGGAAACAGATGGCACAAGCTGGGACTTTGTTGCCATTGGTCAAACATGAGATACCTTCCCAAAGTATTCCCCATAAGCTAATTGGTGGCTTAGGGAGAGAGATGACTTCTTTGAGCTTTCAAATTTCTAAATACAGTAAATCTAATTTTATGTGAACTCTGTATATAACCTTTCCAAATTTTTAAGTTGTAAAGGATGCTAAGGAAAATCACTCTTGCTTCAGCTTTCATTTTCATTTTTATCCCCAAAAGGATTCTTCTCACCTTTGTCTTAAAATGTACATTTTCCTGGGTGCCTGGGTGGCTCAGTTGGTTAGGCGACTGCCTTCGGCTCAGGTCATGATCCCGGAGACCCAGGATCGAGCCCACATCGGGCTCCCTGCTTGGCGGGAAGCCTGCTTCTCCCTCTCTCACTCCCCTTGCTTGTGTTCCCTCTCTCGCTGTTTGTTTCTGTCAAATAAATAAAATCTTTAAAAAATATATTTTTTAAAAAAGTACATTTTACTGAAAACTTTGAGCATCACCACTACAGTAGTATATAGTGTATATATATATATAGGTTTTGCTTATATACTTTTCATGTCATTGAATGGTTAGTTCATCAGTAGTTGGAGAGCATAAGATAAATAGGAACAGTTCTGGTGGTAGGAGAAAAATCCTTAAGGGAGCTCTGTGGTAAACTGTGAACCTCACTCACTGCCAGCCTTCTCCACAGCTTCCTGGTATGGCTGTCATCTTACTGTTTCAAAAAATGTATAAAATTTCATTAAAGTTCTAACCATTTGTGATCAGTTCTGGTCCAAAGTGATGTTCTAAAAGTAATGAAATTGCAATTTTTAAAAAAAATATTTTGACAGAAACAGCTAGAGAGGGAACACAAGCAGGGGGAGAGAGAGAGGGAGAAGCAGGCTTCCTGCCAAGCAGGGAGCCCGATGTGGGGTCAATCCCGGGACCCTGAGATCATGACCCCAATTAAAGGCAGGCGCTAAACGACTGAGCCACCCAGGTGCCCTAAAATTGTAAAATTATGTGGAATAGGGGCTCCTAAGAATCCACAGTATTTTCTACATCTAACTCGAAAAGGAAGAAATTATCTGCCATAGTAAATAGCATGTGTAATAATATCTGAATGTATAGGATCTATTTAACAGTCTTTTGTTTCCTATATCTTGTTTATTAATAAAGGAGCAAGACCTAGAAACTGGTGAAGACCTGGTGATTGCTAAAACTGCAGTTGGTAGGTAGAGTTGTTTCATAACCTATGGTGGTTCAACTAAATGGGAAGGAAAATAGAAGAGTAGATTGGGTTTTTATCTGACTTACTCTGGGCTTTATTTAAACTTCCAAGTGAAAGGTGCATTTAAGGAAGTGGTTAAAACTACTAAATTATATCTATGATCATCTCTTTTTTAAAAGTTTGTTCTTAGAAGAGCCTAAAGATAAATTTTGCCACAGTGATTACATAAGAATAATGAATGCTACTGGAATAAGGAAATAAACCATAAAAATGTTTTTTCATTGTCAGGTTTTACATTAAAATCCTGCACAGGAATCACTGTCCAGGTATTTGACGTCTTAATCTGAGATTTCCAAAATCTTAGGCAAATTGAACAGCATACTCGTTTTCTTCTGCAACTACCAAAACACAGTCGTCATTATAAGGTGATTGGGGTGCAGTTGAAAAAACTGTGGTGAAACCAGAATCCGAATTTCTTTTGTACAGGAACCAAACAATTGCTCCCAAAACTGTCAAAATTACCGTACTAGCAATCACCAAAGCTGATATTAAAATGTGGTTATCTGAAAAGGAAAAGACAAATACATATATCTACTTGTAAATATATATATGGAAATCATTGCTGTTGCATTTGGGGGAGCACAAATAAACAGTTTCATCAGGTACATATTTGCCTATTTTAAGGATTCTCCCACATTGATAAAGTTACACATGTATTTTGTGCATTAAACTTGAACAACAGTCATTTCAAGATTTCAACTAGGTTTTACAATTTGCCACTCTACTGTAAGATCCTAAAATGGAAATTATCCACACTCAAGGTATACTGCAGTTGTGTTTGTTTCCCTTGGTTTTTAACTTCCTGGTCGAAGACTTTATATTTAACGCTCTTTTCAAGACTAGTTTGTAAAGGTTTGTTTACATTAGTGAGGTTTATTGGTTCATCTGGTGTTTAGCATGTAAAATTTGTTCCACTGAAAAAAACAGCAATGGCAATGAAGTATTCCCCCACCCCCTTTTTAAGATTTGAGAGAGCATGAGTTGGGGGAGGGACAGAGGGAGAAGCAGACTCCCCACTCAGCAGTAGATAACGCGGCTCCATCCCAGGACCCTGAGATCATCACCTGAGCCACTCAGGCACCGCTGTTGTTTTTCAGATTTATTCAAGCATGTATGTATGTTGTGTATTCCTTAATTCTGTACAACCTTAACAGTTCCTGGCTATTCAAAACTCTTGTAATTTACTAAGTCAGTCCAGGGAAATTAACTCAGTTTGGGAGTTAGGAGATAAATGTGTTGGGGGGAAGGTATTTGTATTATATTTAGTAGTACACAAAAGTATGTCCAAAAGACCTCAAATTTTTTTTACAAATGTATTTTTACATTAGGATTATTTTCAATTTTAAGATTTTACTTATTTGACAGAAACACAGTTAAAGAGGGAACACAAGCCTGGTGTGGGGGTGGGGGGAGGGGATGAGGGAGAAGCAGCTTCCTGCCAAGCAGGGATCCCTATGAGGGGCTAGGTCCCAGGACTCCAGGATCTTGACCTGAGCCCAAGGCAGACACTTAATGACTGGGAACCACCCAGGCGCCCCTGAGCTGTGCTTTTAAAATGATAAAATGTAAAGCTTAGCAAAGAAAATCAGGCCAAAAGTTACTTGTTACTTGTTAATGAGGCAGAGCCATTGATCCTTTTAAAATATTGACAGGTCTTTAAAAATAACACAGGAGTAAGGTAAATGGCTACAGCTGAGTTCTCTCCTTTTTGGTCCTAAAATAAAAGTTTGTACTGGTCACAGTTTGTTAAGGTGTGGGTTGTATTCTTATTAGAGACCTTCAGATGAAAAAAATGTGTATCAAGAAAGTACATAGTAGTTACACATACTTATGAAATATATGTATGTATTAATGAATTCAGCGACCGCTCTGGATCAAATGTTGCCACGTCTTTCAGCTATTTCTAGTAGGGTTTTGAGAAAGAGACGTACCAACTCTCTTCTACACATTTCAGTCTGCATATATCCTTTTCCCCCTCCAAGTATACATGTGCATAGCTTAAAATTCATAGTTCTACAAGATATGTAAAAATATTATGCTCTTCCTTTCCTACTGCTACTCACCCTGCATTCCCACTGCCGATAACTTCTGTTATTTGCCTCCATGCTTATAAATAATATGCTTACACGGCATTTCTTGATTCAATATTTTAATGTAAAATACACGTAAGATATCTTAACCATTTTTAAGTTGACATTTCTGTAGTTCACATTGTTGGGCTCTGTCACCATTTATCCATTGAACTCTTCATCTTTCATACCTAAGACTCTGTATATATTAAACAACACCCCATTCTTCCCTCCCCTCATCCCTGTCAACCAGCAAGTACTTCATATAATTGGAATGAAATAGTATTTGTCCTTTTGTGACCAGATTATTTCAGTTAGCTTCTAATGTCTTCCAAGTTTGTGCATGTTGCAGGATGTGTCAGAATTGTCTTTTTTGAAGCTAATGTTCTGCAGTGTATATATACCTGTGTTTTGCTTCTCCATTCACCATCTGTTGATGGACACTTAGGTCAGCAGCTTCCACCTGTGGCTGTTGTCAATAATGCTGCTGTGAATGTGAGTGTACAAATCTCTCTTTGATATCTCTTTTCACTTTTGGGTATATGCCAGAAGTGAATCGTAAGTATTTCTATTTTTATTTTTTGGGAAGCTACCATACTGTTGTCTGTACCATTTTACATTCTTACCAGTAATGTATATGTGTTCCACTTTCTCCATATCCTTGTCATCACTTGTTTTCTGTTTCCTTGCTTTGTTTTTGTACATAGCCAACCTAATGGCTATGAAGTGGTGCCTTCCTTGATCTATTTTTTAAGTAAGTTGTACATCCAGTGTGGTGCTTGAACTCTATCAAGAGCCACATAATCTGCCAACTGAGCCAGCCAGGTTCCCCTTTGCTCTTTTTTTTTTTTTTTTATATTTATGCCTCCTGTGGAAGAGGAACTGGATATTCCCTAATATCTACATGAACTCTCAAACACTCCTTTCCTCTTACCTCATAGTTCTAGCAAGCCCCAAACAGAAAAAAGTATCCACAATATATGTGACAACTCCTATCCAGAATTTTACAAAACAAACTACCAATCGGGAAGGCAACCCAATTAGAAATAGGACAAAAAACCTGGCGAGGCATGTCACAAAAGAACACATTGAAATGGTTAATAAGTATGTTAAAACTGCTCAACATCACTCATCAGGGAAATGAAAATGACAGATGGCTACACAGAACATCTGGCTAAAACCAGGTTGAGTCCCATGGGATGGGTGTGTAGAGCAAAGAGAACTTGCATTACACTGACTGTAGGAATTTAACAGTTCAGCCACTTTGAAAAATTACTTGATGGTTCTAATAAAGCTAAACATATTAGCCACCCTATGACCTTGCAATTCTACTCTTTGGAATATACTCCAGGAGAATGACAAGATAGGTCCAAATGAGAACGTTCACAAGCAGCTCTTACCACGGTACCACAAACTAGAAATGGTCCAAATATACATAACTAGAGATTGGACAAATTATGACAGATTTATAAAATACTATACAACAGTAAAATAGGTACAACATATACTCAACATGGGTGAATCTTAAAAAAATGAAAGATGCCAGTAGAATTCTATTTATGTTAGCAACGAGCAACTCTAACCCATGGTGATAGAACTCAATAGTGGTTAACTAGGATAGATGGTGGTAGGGGGTACATTTATTGGAAAAGGTCATGAGGGAAATTTTTAGTGTAATAGAAATGTACTGTATCTTGATTTGAGAGGTAGTTAGCAAGGTTTATATGGAGGCTATATACTTAAAATTTGTGCATCTTACATCTCAAAAGATCAAATGGGGCGCCTGGGTGGCTCGGTTAATTGTCCAACTCTTGATTTCAGCTCAGGTGATGATCTCAGTCATGAGATGGAGCCCTGTATCTGACTCCACGCTGACCACAGAGCCTGTTAAGATTCTCTCCCTCTCCCTCTTCCCTTTGCCCCTACCTCCTGTGCATGCACACACTCTAAAAAAGATTAAAAATTGTATAACCAGTACGTACAAACCCACAAGTTTTGTAACATACTATTTCTGGGAATGCAGAATGGTGCAGTTCCTCTAAATACGGCGATCCAAGTTCTATATCCATTTTCAACCTATTTACAGGGAATCTAATCTTTGGATAACATGTATTTCTGCAAGGTAGGTTCATTCATTGCAGCACTGTAATACATGTTTGGAAACAAGCTAAAAAGGGTCTGGAGCAGGTTAAATAACTACACATATCCATACAGTGGATGAGTCTTCAGTTGTAAAGAAGGAAGTTCAATCTATAGGTAATGATATAGAGCGATACCTAAAATATATTAGTGAATAAAAGGGGCAAAATAAGTGCTACATCTCAGTGTGTTTTGGTAAAAGAAAAACATTTAAAGAAGAAACTGAATGGGTGCCCAGAGGATAAAGGTAGAATAGGATGGGGGCAAGATGGGAGACAGACTTTTCAGTGTTTGCCTTATTAGAATTTCACTTTTTGAGCTACGTTAATATATTACCTGTTCTAAAAAATGCATTTAAGTAAACCTTTAAGACAGAATTACAACTATGAGGTCAAATTTTTTTACATAACAGATTGCCGAGTGATTGGCCACAAAAACAAAATGGAATTCAGTGGGAAATATTTTTTGATGTTTAAAAAATTCATAACTTATGGTTATCCTATTTAGAATGCGAAGTTTTATTACAATACAAAGTCAAGAACCTTTCTATATCTTATAAAATTTCTAATTCATGTTATACAGTTAATTTTTAAGGGGTCTCTAATATTTTAACATTAGAATCTTAATATATTTTTACTTGTGGGAAACATTTTAACAAAAGACTATACTTACCTGATAAATATTTCTTCTCATATGGAACTAAAATACAAAAGAAAATAAAAATTAAAATTCAAGTATGCTTTATTCTAAGTTTGCCTTTATGTTAATACTTTCAGAATAGTTAAAAATGAACCCCTTACTTAATAGTTTAATACTATCCGTCCTTCTCTTGCTTGGTTAATTGTGTTTTCCATTTGAACAAAGGTTTGTTTTGTTTTTTTGTTTTTTTTAAAAAGATACAGAGGTCTAATTCATTAGCTTGGTTGGTGGAAAAGGATTAGGTAACTCAAAAAAAAGTGATGCAGTGAAAAGAGAATTTTAGTAGGACAGTCTGTAGAAAACAAAGCTAGTAAAATTAAAGTTAACACCTGTGACCTCATTAGTATGGATCTGTTCACTATTTCTAATGTTTCAAAGTCAGTTTTTTAAAAAAATCTGGTTTATAATAAATTTAATATAGTCACTATAAACTGTAGTTAAGAAATGCTTCTGAGGCAAAAAAAAAAAAAGATGTAAAGGGAAAAATAGATTTGGTTTACAGAAGAAGGAGGAGGGAGACCCTAAGGAGGCAAAATGGGAAAATGGACAGTGTGTCTCAGGCATCCCAAAATCATATTTTGAAATTTTAAGTGTTTTTAATGAGCATTCTAAAACTTGGAACATATTTTGATGTTATTGTTAAACATCAAATTGATGTTTGTTATTGTTTAACAATAACACCAAAATACTGTGGGATATAATAATTATGTTCATTAGAAAGCATTCTGATGGGGAAGATTGGATGGCCAGAGCCCTGCGCGGGGGTGGGGGGGTGGGGGTGGGGTGGAGGGCCAGGGGCCAGGTTCACAGCTTACCCCTTGGGAAAAAGGAAGAAAAGAAAAGCATTCTGATGGGTCAGAAGAAAAATTACACTTTAGTCCAGAATAAATTATTAACTTACAATGCAGTTTTTCTTCATTTGTCTAAACAAAGGATGTTAGTACTTGTACAGGGTCAAATTCTTTGTAAACATTAGAATTCTGGAGTCAGACAAAGTATTCTTTACCATCTCTGTTAAATCAAATGCAAGGAAGCTATGATAATTCCTTCAACAAAAGAAATTTTTAACCTCTTGCAGGCTTATAAGTATAAGCAAATAGGATAACGCTATGCCTGGTTCACATGATCTGATCCTCCCTCTGAAATGTAAGAGAATGACATCTGACTCATTCTGAGAGACCTGACAGCAAACCATCCTAATATGTTCTGAAATCTTTCTCACTCTAATTTACTGAAGCGTACCTGTCTCAAAATTATTTTAAAACCAGCCCGACTTTCCCCACCCCTCTAGGAATGGAATAAAGCCTTCAGTTATACTTACTGGTTGCTTTACATATCGTTCCTTCCATAGAAGAAATTTCACAATTTCCTTTTTTCCATTCACCTGTCTTGGTGTGCAAAAAGCCACAGGTGTCAACTAGATCCTCACCATCTTCTTGGTTTGTCCACTTATCAAATGTCATATTTGACTTATCAAACCACTTAAAACTTGCATCTGTCAGTTAAGAATATTTTCATCATTACGAAAATTCTAAACTGTTAAAACCGTAGAAACGAGTCTAGGATTAAAGATGGGAAGTCACTAAGGTATGTGTGGTCAAAACTTGGTTGTAGGATTGAAATTAGGAAGAGTATATCTTGTATACAAGCAAATATAAAGGTATTGGTTCAAGGAGCACCTGGGTGGCTCAGTCAGTTAAGCATCTGCCTTCGGTTCAGGTCATGATTGTGGGGTCCTGGGATGGAGATCCGAATCAGGCTCCCTGCTCAACAGGGAGTCTACCTCTCCCTCTCTCCCTACCCCTCTACCCCACTGGTGCTCTCACTCTTCTCTCTCTCTCCTGTTCTCTTTCAAATAAACTCTTAAAAAAAAAAAAAAGTATTGGTTGAAGAAGGTAGAAGGTTCCATGGATGGGGTGTCTGGGTGGGTCAGTTAGTTAAGCACCTGACTCTGATTTCAGCTCAGGTCATGATCTCAGGGTTGTGAGATCAAGCCATGTGTGGGCTCTGCACTGGGATGGAGCCTGCTGGGGATTCTCTTCTCCCCGCCGCCCCCCTTTAAAAAAAAACGTTCTGGAAAAAAAAAAAAGTTCTGGAAAAGAAATTAATAATGTAATATTTTCAAGGGGAAATAGCCAAGAAAATTAAAATATTAATAGTAAACTCAGTAGTTTCATTTCACCAATTATGTACTTTCTATTTTCTACAGGGACGCTAAGTATATAATATAACTCTGATAGTTGTTTACCTTTATCCTATTTTGACACAAACACATATTTATGACCCTACCATATTACAAAAATCAGCCAAGAACTGTATTTTAATCCAGACAAAAGAATCAACTTTGATTCTTCTGTGTGAAAGTCACTGAGCTGCTCAGGGAAAAGCTGCAGTAAGTGCAGGTCAAGTATGGGGCACAGGTGCACACTGAACATACAATACCCAGACACCACAGAAAACACCAACTGGAACTAGAGAGCTAGGGAATCTCAAAGTCAATTTTAATACCATTTAAAAAAAAGTATTTCCTACAAGGGTAAATATTACTTACCATCTGTGTCAAAAAACATGCCTAGCAGGATATCATCTGGGCCTTTCCATTGCTTTTTCAAAGTATCCAGTATAAAAGCATTTTCCTCCTCATTGTGTATGCTTACCATGTCTGCCCCTGGAATTATTTTTAGAAGGTAGGGGAAAACACATGTTTCCAGAATCAATGAAAATCACATGAAGTATATACAAACTATGCATTACTACTTTTATACTTTCTTAAAATTTAGCTTGAGAATATGTACATTTCTGAAAATACTCATGAGAAAAGTTAAAATGATGGGATAAATTGGGCAGAATCGTTTTTTACTCTTTCATTCACAGAGTTGGTAGGTAATTTACAGACAAGGGAACAAAACGTGAGGCTTGAGCAATAAACACATTTTCTGCATCTCTCAACTTTACTTTTTCCCGTGACTTCTTTTCTAGCTCCCGTGGTTTCTTCTGTCCTCACTTCACTACCGTGGGGAAGACAAGCTCTGACCATACCTAGAACTGAAAAGTAGGAGGGCAACTTGCCAAAACAGCTCCAAGACCTTGTGAAACTCAAGCAACAGTCTCTCTAACCTGCCTCATTTAACTGCCTTCCCATGCCTGCTGCCCAAAGCTTTGTGCCCCCTTATTTGTCTTTGTAGTTCTTAAGCAAGTCCTGGCTTTTGGAAATCGACTGCTAGAGGATGTCTCCTCACCGGATAGCTGATTTTCCCTGGGACTCTCCCACATGGTACCAGGGTAAAGAGCAGCGGCCATCTACATTTTATGCCTCACATACATTAGCTGTTGTCTTTACAGTCTACAAGTTACATACTCATATATGCACCCTGTAAATACCAGGAGTAACTACTTTTCCAAGAGACTTGAACCTTGTTTCTTAACCTAGACAAAGATCCTCTTGCAAATTAAAAGCATTCCACTTTCTGTACTATAACCAGTACAACTACCTGGAGAAATGAGGAAGAAATCTTGCCTGCTCTTAAACTGCATGTTTCAAAGTAATAATTATTGTCTTAGTTCAGTGGGTTCTCCACCTTGAGCAAGCATTGGTATCACCAATGGAGGGTTAAACTAGTGCTCAGCCACATCCAGAGTTTCAGGTTCAGCTGGTGGGAGATGGGCCCTGTGACTTTACATTCCTAACAGCTTCCAGGTGATGCTGATCCTGCTGATCCAGGGACCACACTTTGAGAATTATAGGAGGCTTAAGTCCTAGGCTACTGTATTTATAACATCATGCCAAAGTTAATATTCTCACAATTTAACAAATGGAAAAGACAGAGCTCCTGTGTTACATACTGATAACGGTTTAAAAAAATTGGTATTAGGTGACCACTTCTACATTTTTTAAAAGAGGCAGACAAAACTTACAGAGTAAAGAAAATTACTACAGGGCCAAAAAAATCTCCCCAAAATCATATTGTATTATTAAAGAAGAAAAGCAGGCGCCTGGGTGGCTTAGTGGGTTAAAGCCTCTGCCTTCGGCTCAGATGATCTCAGGGTCCTGGGATCGAGGCCCGCATCAGGCTCTCTGCTCCACAGGGAGACTGCTTCCTGCTCTCTCTCTGCCTGTGTCTCCTCCTGCTTGTGATCTCTCTCTCTCTGTCAAATAAATAAAATATTTTTTTTAAAAAATGAAGAAAATAAAAAACTGGGCAGACTAAAGCTCCATTATAAATAAAGAAGCAAACACTTTACTAGAAGAAAAAAAAATTGTTTCAAGACTAAAAAAAAAAAGGGCACCTGGGTGGCTCAGAGGGTTAAAGCCCCTGCCTTCAGCTCAAGTCATGATCTCAGGGTCCTGGGATTGAGGCCTGCATGGGCTCTCTGCTCAACAGGGAGCCTGCTTCCTCTGCCTACTTGTGATATCTATCTCTCTCTCTCTCTCTCTCTCTCTCTCTCTCTCTCTCAAATAAATAAAATCTTAGAAAAAAAAAGACTGTAAAAAAGACAACTCACCTCACACAAACATAACAAGAAAAGTGTGGGAAAAAAATGAAAATGAGCAGAGTTCTATGCTTACAGATTAAACAGTACTGGCCTCAGGTATAACAAAACAAAAATGGTTAGGTGGAGTTAAAATTAGTACAGCCTTTTTGGAGACAATTTGGCAAGATGTGTCAAAAGCTCTAAAAACACATTATTTGACCCAGCAATCCTTAACAATTATGCTAAAACAATCATAGGCTCTGTGCTCAAACACAATTGCTAATGGACATCACACGCTTATGACAAAGACTGAAAATAATTTAACAGCCAATATTAGAGGATTAACTAAATCAGTTATGGAATTTCTATATACCAGATTAATGTACAGTTATTAGGAAATATGCATCGTATTTTTACTGCCACAGACTTTTTTAAGATTTGATTTATTTGACAGCAAAAGAGCACAAGCAGGGGGTGCAGCAGGCAGGCAGAGGGGGAGAGAAGCAGGCTCCCCCACTGAGCAAGGAGCCTGATGTGGGTGGGGCTGGATCCCAGGACCCCAGGATCATGATCTGAGCCGAATGCAAACGCAACCAACTGAACCGCCCAGGCGCCCTGATATTTTTCAGGGAAAATGCAGATTACAGGGTAGTTTGCCAAATATCCCTTCTCATATATTAAAAACAAGCATTTAATATAAATTTCCCTAGGGGGGAAAAATCTAGGATACTTACCAAAATGTTAATAGTCATTACATTTCCTTAGGGTGGTGCAATTTAGGGTGATTTTGTTTTATTTTTAAGATTTATTCATTTATTTTAAAGGGAGAAAGAAAGGGTGATGGGGAGGGGCATAAGGAGAAGGAGAGAGAGAATCTCCAGCAGCCTCCCCAGTGAGCAAGGAGCCTGACTCCGGGCTTGATCCTACAACCCTAATTATGACCTGAGTCAAAATCAAGAGTCAGATGCCCAACCAACCGAGCTACCCAGGCTCAGTTGGTTTTATTTTAAAAATATCTGCATGTTTTTCTCATTTTTTATAGTAATTGTGTATAAACTGTGCAATTATGAAAAAAAATTTTTTTTTAAGATTTTATTTATTTATTTGACAGAGTGAAACACAGCTAGAGGGGGAACACAGCAGAGGAACCAAGAGTGGCAGAAGCAGGCCTCCCACCGAGCGGGGAGCCCAATGCAGGGCTCAATCCCGGGCCTCCAGGATCATGACCCGAGCCGAAAGCAGTCGATTAACCAACTGAGCCACCCAGGCGCCCCACGAAAAATTTTTAAAAGAAAAAATAAGACTGACCTTTAAAATACTTAATAATACTTTAATCCAAAGTTAGGATTCAGCGAGGTTCCCTGAGTCATAGCTCCAATTTTTAAAAACTCTATGATGGTTTTCTTATCATTTCCGGCTGCCTGTCTGTTAAATGTCATCCAGACTTTTAATCTCTTTTACCCTGATACTTACTTGTACTTACTTGTGAAATGTGACCAGAATGCCTGCCAGTCTAGAAAAATTCTCAAGGGAAGTATTTAACTAGGTTATAGTTTAGGCTTAAGTGTTCAGAGATGAGTTTTTCATCCTTTGCTTTGACCTTGTGGCAGCCAATGGAACTTTAATGATTCTAACACTGTAATCTAATTAAATACTGTATAAACTTAAATTACTGTGTCAGGCAAATAAGACACACTTTCATTTTCTTTAACAAATGACAGCCTAAGTCCCTGAAGAATGCATGTGCTCAAGAAATTTTTTTTTTTATAATGCATTACCGGTGACAGTACCTGCTGAGATGTAATTTGGGTCTTTAATTCTTTTATAGCTAGTGACATATCTAGCTCATATATAGCTCAGAAATCACAAAAAGGAAAGGCTAGAATATTTATTTTTTTCTATTATAATAACATTATAAATTAAAGGTAAATGTTGCAAAATAAGAAAAATTTTAACTTCTCACAATTTTTTGCCTCATTACGAATAATGAGAGGCTAATATCAAGTAAATTAGCACAAAGCCCTGGGAATATTTCTAAATATAGCTCTCTGCAGCTCAAAAGGTAACAAGTCACTTGTTTTCTCAATCCCTAATGATAGGCTTAAGGATTTTGTATGGCTGGGAAGATTTTATAAATCCAAATGTAAATATTATACTAGAATATGCTTTTTCTTCTTATGCCTTATGCTTTTTCTTCTTCATACACAGCGTGTCCACCTACTACAAACCAAAACACTAGCCAAAAATAAATACCAGCATTATTAATTAATTTTAGCTAGTTTTCTAATTCATCAATGAACTGGCTATTTCCAGAGTGGAAACAAAGAGGATTATCAAATAAATAGTAAGGTTAACAGAAACATATCAGAAACTAAAAAAATCTAATCAGTAAGATGAAATGAATTTATAAATTTTAACTAGTGAAAAGAGATATTTTTTTAGACACAAGATAAATTTTATAAGCAAATTTGTACATAACAATTTAAAACTCCCAAATGGCTATCCTGCTTGAACAAATAGAGTTAATGGACTCTGAAACAAGCAGTCAAGTCACAAAGTTTCTGGGTGTTTCCAATTTTATTTTGCTTTGCTTGCTAAAGAAAAAAGGCAATACAAAAACAAAAACACCTCCTTACACACTGAGTTGCAGAAGTCAGCCAACAAGTAATATTAATTATGCCTCTATATTTTAAGTAGTTGCTTACCAGCTAAAAAGTATTGAAGCTAGACAATGAACCTTGTGGTTCATCCAAGCTAATATGAGTACAGGTTCTCAGTGTCCAGTATAATTTCTGTTATTGAAATCTATGTCTAAGAATACCTGATATAAGTGATTTTTTTCAAAAAAGTAGAAAATTATTACAGGGGAAACCCCATTTAAAAAATTCTTATTATTCACTGCACCTGGCTGGCTAAGTCGGTAGACCATGTGACTCTTGATCTCAGGGTTGTGAGTTTGAGCCGCATGTTAAGTATGAGATTACTTAAAAATAAAATCTTTCAAACAAGATTCCTATTATTCAATTTCTTTAAAATTAAGCCATACTGGTAGATTGGAAAATTTTTTTGTTCTCAAAGAATCAATATTCAACACCATTTGGTAGGTATGAGTGTCTCAAAGGGAAACAATATGTACTGAGTACTACCTGGCACTTAATAGGATTAAAAACTTGTTTGCTTACATTCATTCCTTCTACAATAAGGAAGTATGCTTTGATATTCTTCCAAAATATCCTACTGGTTGTCAGAACTTACGGTTTCTTTGTCTTGTGTTGTTTTTTTTTGTTTGTTTGTTTTAGCTAAAGGGCATTTCTTTTTTTTTTAATATACATTTTTTAAGATTTTATTTATTTATTTAACAGAGAGAAACACAGCCAGAGAAGGAACACAAGCAGGGGGAGTGAGAGAGAAGCAGGCTTCCCGCCAAGCAGGGAGCCCGATGTGGGGCTCGATCCCGGGACTCCAGGATCATGACCTGGGCTGGAAGGCAGTCGCTTAACTAACTGGGCCACCCAGGCGCCCGCTAAAGGGCATTTCTAAATGCTGGAGTTATTAATAAGCCTAAGATATAATTTAAGGCAATGATCAAGAGATTTTTACATCTCATGCAGTAATAAAAAGCACTTCTAAAAAATCAGGACTCTCATAGCACCATCAGAGATATTTCCATTGAAAGAGCTGCTGTTTTACATCCTAGTTTCGGTTTGAACTTTGGAGAATCACAAAGGCTTAACAACAAGGATGCACTTTCAGCCAAATAGCCACATATGTAAAGAGCACCCAGGCACAGCTTTTTAAAAATGGCGTTTTTAGGGGTGCTTGGGTGGCTCAGTTGTTTGAGTGTCTGCCTTCCGCTGGGGTCATTGTCCCAGGTTCCGGGATCAGTCCATCTCAGGCCCTCTCCTCAGCGGGGAGTCTGCTGCTCTCCTTCCCCCTGCTTGTGTATGCATGCTCACTTGCTCACTCTCAAATTTTTTATTGAATGACATGTTTATTTGAAATATTTCACAATGTAAAGTTGTAAATACATTTTTCAGAGAAGCATGGAGTATATCTGCTAGCAAATAGCCGTTTTCTCCTTTTTCTCCAACATACACTTTAACACAGTTTCACTTCACGGACCCATCGGACTTACGCCCAGACTGTGTACCCGAAACAGCACTCTCAAGGGCACAGTAACAGCAGAGTGATTAAGAACTATGGTCCTAAAATCTGATCCAGACCTGGTTTGAATCTTGGCTCTGCCAGTTACTACCTGCATGACTTTGAACAAATAACTTCATTTCTTCCCTTGATGAAAGGAGGCTAATGAAAAACTACCTGGTAGGTATGTTAGGATAATTAAACCCAACTCAAGTATCTTAGGTGTCTAAGCACAGTGCCTGACACAGGGTAAGCACATGAAAAAGATAGTGCTGTTGCTAAGTTTCTATCACAGCTCCGGACATAGCTGTCTTCCAACTTAATTAAATATATATATATATACCCAATTCCACAGTGTGGCTGGTGTATCATACAATAAAAGTTGTTCATTTATTACAAGGACCCAGGTGAAAGTGAGATATGACAAAACCATTTTTTTAAAAAAGAAATTAGTGAACACCATTTACAACTGTGGGGCGGTGGGGGGGGTGGGGCAGATAAGCTCCTTACCATGGCCAGTACACCAATTTCTGACGTCCTCTATGCTTTCTACTTTGATGGTTTCTTTAAGAAAAATGTAACAACTATCTTGGAACTGAATCCAGGCAGAGGAAGGGCAGTCTATGTGGGAAAAGAGAAACAGTGTTAAATAACTTGGGAAGAATTCCATGAATTCCTAAAGATATTAGATATTAAATTTTGAAAGAAAAAAAGAATTTAGACACACAGCTCTTTGATAAAATAAGAAACCGACTAGTGTGATAGGAATTTATTTTTCTCTGTTCTACATTAGGGGAAAGAGAAATGCGCCAATGGTTCACTTCTGATTTGACAGGCAAAGTTACAAGCCTTTAGATGTTTAGGAATTCATACTAGTAAATTACAGCATTATTACCAAGGCAACAAACTATCCACAAGGACAACCAATCGGAATCACAAGCTCTATTTGAAGGTTATCTTTGCAGTATTTAGTAACAGTTTCAAAAGTCTCAAGAGTTTTCCAAGAGCTTTTTAAAAAATTACACTTCCAAGAGCAGAGACAAGTTGCCAAATTATGAATATTCAGACAAGTTTTCATATTACACAGGAAAGTAAGATTGATATTCTTAGGAATGTTCTTAGTTTAACGACTCATCAAAGCAGATTCTTTGAATTAGCTCTATGAAGCAGAACCATTTCTCCTCTAGCTGCAGAGTAGAATGACACCTCCTTCTTCTCTATCTTGATTCTCTTTTTTTGTTGTTGTTCATTATAAATGTGTACATTTGTAAGCTGTGGCTCTGGAATTTCATTAATTAGGATGAACTTACTTTGAAAAGTAAGCCTTGAAGGGCTTGATTTCACTGGCCAGAATGGAGAAAAGGGGAGGATTTTACTGAATTCCAGTGAATAAAAAGTGCTTAATCATCCCTATTCTCTTAGGTCTGTGTAGGGAAAATCACTACGATTTTTACCTAGCTTTAAGTTATATATAAACAAGCCAAAGAATGCCCTACTACAAAGATCAGAATTTAACCATCAGCAATGTTCATCTAAATTTAACAACCCTGAGTTTACTAAACTCAGAATAAGGCAGAGACCATTAGCTGTCTGCCACTTGAACCCAGCACTCTTTTGTTTCCTGGTGGAGTTTTTCAGTATACTTTTATTTTATATTTTGGGGGGAGGCTTTTTGATCTCAGCCTCTCATCCAGCACAGAATAACATGTCCACCAAGCTAAACTGTTTTTCAGTCTTCCAGCAGCTTCTGGATAATGAGCTGTGAACGGAAGTGAAATGTGCAAATTGCCTTTAAAAGGAAGGAGTATACTCCCTGGATCACACTTCCCCTTTCCCACTGGACAGAATGTAGTTAGCCATCTTTAATCATGTAAGCCATGGAAATAGCCTACGAATAACAGAGTAACAAGACAGAAGGATCCTTCATGGAACCATCATATCACACTCAGATGGTAATGAGAGAAAAAAACTATTTTGTCAAGTTGTAATTAATTCATGTCATTGTTACAGCAGGTGGGTCAATACCCTAATTAATACTGAGGCTACTTAAAATTGTCCCCATGGTGAGACCTGAATTTTCCCCAGCCTCATACTGCTACATTTAGTAGTTAAATCATCCAAGATGAAGACTCCTGCCTGGCTGGCTCAGTCCATAGAACATGCAACTCCTGATCGCAGGACTGTAGGCTTGAGCCCCGGGTTCAGTGTTGAGATTACTTAAAAATAAAATCTTTTTAAAAAGTAAACACTAAACCATTCCAGAAGCACTAGCATGAGAGTAGGTGTCTTAAGATACAATTTATTTTGCATACAGATTTTTTCCTTCCTGTTCTATAAGTACTTGCATTACACATGGCTTGAACTCTGGCAGGAATCTAGAACTCTCTGTGTTGTGGCTTAAAGGTAGATGGTAGGGATATTTTAGGAACATTTACTTAATAAAACATTAAATTTTTTTAAAAAGTGGGTGTAGGGCGCCTGGGTGGCTCAGTTGGTTAAGCAACTACCTTCGGCTCGGGTCATGATTCGGGAGACCCGGGATCGAGTCCCACATCGGGCTCCCTGCTCGGCGGGAAGCCTGCTTCTCCCTCTCTCACTCCCCCTGCTTGTGTTCCCTCTCTGGCTGTGTTTCTCTCTGTCAAATAAATAAAATCTTTTTTTTTTTTTTTAAATGGGTGTAAAATTATATGTGCAGTATGATCCCAGGAGTTAAAATGCAAGGAAGTCCAGAAATGCTTAGGAATTGGAGAGGTCAGAGGTGTCTGGAGGAGCAGGGTTCAGGGAGGGTCTGAAAACAGGAAGTGTGGCTGAAAGTCTGTAAGTGGAGCAGCTAAGCCCTTGGACCCGCTTCCTGAGAAATAGTACTCAGCCATCGTACTTTCACTAGATACTTCTGCTGCCCTCTCTAAAAGTCTGGTCCTTACTCAGAGGCACTCTTTTAGATTTAACATGTAAGTGAAACCATATGGTATTTGTCTTTCTCTGTCTGACTTACTTCACTTAGCATATACCCTCCAGGTCCATCCATGTTGTCACAAATAACAAGATTTTGATTTTTTTATGGCTGAGTAGTATTCCAGGGTGTGGTGATATATCTATCTTTATTCATGTATGGGATGGACACTTGGGCTACTGTAAATAATGCTACAATAAACATAGGGATGCATACACCTTTTCAAATTATCTCTTGTTTTGGGGGCTAAATACCCATAGGCAGAATTACTGGGTCATAGGGTAGATCTATTTTTAATTTTTTGAGGAACCTCCATACTGTTTTTCACAGTGGCTGCACCAGTTTGCATTCCCACCAACAGTGCATGAGGGTTCCTTTTTCTCAACATCTTCATCGAAACCTGTTATTCTCAAGGTATTTTAAAATTTCCTCCTTGATGTCTTCGTTGACCCATTGCTTGTTTAGTGCCATGTTGTTTAGCCTCTAAACATTTGTGGGGTTTCTTTTTCCTTTTTTTTTTCTTGTACTTGATATCTAGTTTCTTTTTTTTTTTTTTTTTTAAGATTTTATTTATTTGACAGAGAGAAACACAGCCAGAGAGGGAACACAAGCAGGGGAGTGAGAGAGGGAGAAGCAGGCTTCCTGCCAAGCAGGGAGCCTGATATGGGACTCGATCCCGGGTCTCCAGGATCATGACCTGAGCCGAAGGCAGTCGCTTAACCAACTGAGCCACCCAGGCGCCCCTGATATCTAGTTTCTTACTAGATATTTGTTGGAAAAGATGCTGATAGGATCTCAATCTTTTTAAATTTATTGAGACCTGTCTTGTGGCCTAACATTTGAACTATTCTGGAGAAAGTTTCATGTGCACTTGGAAAAAATGTGTATTCTGCTGCATGGTTCCTATTAAGTCTATCTGGTCTGATGTGTTAGTTAAAGCCACTATTTCCTTGTTGATTTTCAGTCTAGATGATCTGTCTATTGATGTAAGTGGGGTGCTGAAGTCCCTGCCTATTGTGTTGCTGTCAATCTTTCCCTTTAGGTCTATTAATATTTGCTTTACGTATTTGGGTGCTCCTATGTTGGGTTTACAGATATTTGTAATTGCTATATTCTCTTGCTGGGTTGATGTCTTTATCATTATGTCATGACCTTGTCTCTTGTTATATTCTTTCTTTTAAAGTCTGTTTTGACTGATATAGGCACTGCTACCCGTTTCTTTCTATTTCCATTTGCATGTAATATCTTTCTCCATTCCTTCACTTTCAGTCTACATACATCTTTAGGTCTGAAGTGAGTCTTGTAGGCAACATATAGATGCGTCTTGGTTTTTTGTTTCTTTTAAGTAAGCTGTATGCCCACTGTGGGGCTTGAACTCAGCCTCAAGAACAAGAGTTGCATGCTCTACCAACCGAGCCTCCAGGCAGGCACCCCAGTCTTGTTTATTTTTTTTAATCTATTCAGTCACCCCATGTCTTTTCATTGGGGCATTTAGACTATTTACATTTAAAGCAATCCTTGATAGCTATGTACTTACTGCCATTTCTTTAATTGCTTTCTGGTTGCTTTTTAGTTCTCTCTGTTCCTTTCTTCTTCTCTTGCTTCTTCCCTTGTGATATGACTTTCTTTAATGTTATATTTAGATTCCTTTCTCTTTATTTTTTGTGTACGTGTTACAGGTTTTTTGGTATGTGGTTACCATGAGGTTCATATATAAGCATCCTATGTATATAGCAGTCTATTTTAAATTGATGGTCGCTTAAGTCTGAACACATTCTAAAAGCATTCCATTTTTACTCACCTCCCCGTTTCGTCCCTTACACTATAGTTTACAACTTTTTATTTTGTGTATCCCTTAACTGTGTGTATAACTGACTTCACTACTTCTATCTTTTAACGTTCATACCAGCTTTATAAGTAGTTGACCCACTACCTTTACTATATATGTTTCCTTATACCCATGGAATTTTTTGTTCATAATCTTCTTTTTATGGCCTTTCCTGCTTAAAGAAGTCCTTTGAAGGTTTCTTGTAAGGCCAGTTTACTGGTGAGACCACATCTCTGCCCTTCCTACCCTTCTCAGTGTGTTTTTTGTTTGTTTTCCCTTCTTTAGTTGGGGAAAGAGCTGCTCTGCTAGTCTTCAGGTTGTTCTCAGAGATGGTTGGTGTGTATGTTGGTGTCCCATGGAAGAGCTTGAGCTCAGGAACCTCCTGCTCTGCTATCCTGATCCCCCAGCCTCTGGTGTTTCTTTAAGTACAGATCTATTACAAACTCCCTCCGTTTTTTATTTTCTGCAAACGTCTTTACACTGCCTTCATGTTTGAAGGATATTTTTGCAAATACAGAATTCTAGATTGTCAGCTTATCTTTCATTTAAGACGAATTTTATAGTTTTTGGCTTCCATCATTCTTATTGAGAAATCAGCCATCCGATGCTCTTTCTGGCTGCTTACAAGATCTTTGTTTTTTAGCAGTCTGAAAGTGGTATGCTTAGTTTGTGTCTGTGTGTGTGTGTGTGTGTGTGTGTGTGTGTGTGTGTGTGTGTATTTTAAATCCTGCTGATCAGTGCACTTATTGTATCTTTGGCTTATTTTCATTGGTCTCTTTTGGAAAGTTCTTGGCCATTATTACTTTAAATAACACTTTTATTCCATTTTCTCTCTCCTCCCTTTCTGGGACTCAACATATGTTTATGCTAGACTTTTCACCATGTCCCAAATATTCCCTTTCCTCCTTTCCATATGTTTAATACTTTGGGCTCTCCATACTATAACCTTGTGTTTTCTCGTTTACTAATCTACTTTTTAGGTTTTAACACATCTGCTGTTATACCCATCTATTGAGTTTATAATGTTATAGAATACCAGTTAATTTATATATATGTATTTTGTTGTTGTTGTTGTTTATATTTTTGTAGTTTCTGGACCTCCGGTGAAATTCTCAATTTTATTATCTATATTCTTGAACTTATTATTTTTAAAAAAGATTTTGTTTATTTATTTGACAGAGAGAGATCACAAGTAGGCAGAGAGGCAGGCAGAGAGAGGAGGAAGCAGGCTCCCCACTGAGCAGAGAGCCGATGTAGCCTGGATCCCAGAACCCTGAGATCATGACCTGAGCCAAAGCAGAGGCTTTAACCCACTGAGCCACCCAGGCACCCACTTATTAGTTATTTTAAAGTCCATTTCTGATAACTTTAATTTCTGGATTGCCTTTTGGTCTATTTTTGTTTCTTTTCTCCTTTGGCCTATTTCTTGTTATGCCTGGTACATACTTTGTTGTTTGTTTTTTTAAATCAATTACCAGACACTATGTAGGAAAAAGTGCTGAGGCTATTCTCCTCTAGAAGGGACTCTGGTTGGAAGGTTGGATATTGACAATTACTTTAATACAGTCAAGGTCTGAGCTGACCTGGGGAGGTGTTACAGCTTTGAGGAGGCTCAATATCCATAGATCCCAAAGCCTGGATACTAAGTAGAGCCTCTCTTCTTTGGCAAGTCAAAACTCAAATTTTTGTCTCTTTAACACCATGAGACTGCCCAAAACTCTGTTCTTCCGTTAGTTACTTAAGATTTTGGCTACTCTCCTACCGAGAGAAATTACTATACACAATATTGGTCTCACCTCAACAAATGGCCGTAGCAGCTCTCTGCTGC
>PITA01004171.1:0-26090 GCA_004023965.1 Spilogale gracilis
AGAATTATTGGTATAGCCTCATCAACTTCTGCTGAACCATTTGAACTTTTATTTGCTTGAAGACAGGAAATGGAAAAAAAATCTGATGTTTTTAAGCTATCTGCTTAAATGTTCTGTTTAATACTCATTCTTCAATCTGTTTCATTCTCATTCATGTTAATGGATACAGCTCAAAGCCTGTCTCATTAAAAAAAAAAAATCTATCCATTATTTGCTGCTTTTTAAAAAATAAGATGAGAGCATTTTTTAAAACTTACAGATCCACAATAGATAAAAATGAAAATCACAGCCCTCGGCAATATTTAAAACATTAGAAGAAGAAAGCATTATACTGTAAGTATGATTTGGAAGGGTAGGAAAATATGTCTGCAATAGAAATATGGTTGTTTACAAGTTCCAATTTATCTCAGTCTGCAATTGCAGTTATGTTGTTCAAAGGTAAATGAATAAATAAATAAATAAATTCCAGAAAATCAGCCAAGTTAACTGAAAACAAGATGAGCTCTGTGTTCTGGAAAAGGAAAAAAAAATCTCTTGTAAATAAACAGAATTGTTTTTACTCTGCTCACCCTTACTTATCTTTGGACAATTTCCCCTGTCTGGCAAGTAATGGTAACCCCCCGCATGCCTCTTGGCATTTATGTCTCACTGTTTTAAAATAGCTTTTAAAATAAATTACAGCTGAGGAGTCAAGGAAAAACTTCCTCCATAATAACCTATTTTTCAAGCTAGCAAATCATTAGTGTGGGAAAGCATTTCCACTTGCAACTTGTCATCAAACCTTCTGTACGTGGCTGATTTTTTTCTTTAATAAAACAAAAATTACTGAGCTTCGAAAATACATCTTTCCAACTGCAAACATATTTAGGACAGGGCAAGCTGTTTGAAATTATACCAACAGTTTGCAAATGTCATGCCCAGTGTGCCAGCCAGCATGTGGCAGTTGGGTCTTGTCTACTTCGGGGTTTTGTAGAATTATTTATAGCACATTTCCTTTACTTCCAAAGCCTTTTTCAGAGAAACTATGCTAGTCCTCTCCTAGATAATATGTGCATTTCTAAACATTTGTCCTATTAATACTGTTTGACCACAGTGTGCTCAAAGTCTTTCTATGTCCCTTGGAGACCATTGTAACACATGGGTCAAAAGTTCCATCCAGGAATCTCTGCCAGATAACCAACTCATCCAACATTCATCTTGAGTATGTTATAAATGTCATTTCAATACCAAATGGTTTAACATGCTTGCCCGTGTCACATGGATCAGAAACTCTACTGAAAACAACTACATTTGCTCGAGTGTTTTGACTTTAAAATAAGCATGTATGTGAATTGGGGAGGACAGGGGGCCTGAAGGAGGGCGTAAAAAGGCAGCCAAACTAATAATGTGGTGTTAGTAAACATTTATATGTCAGTAAAATTCTTTAATTTCTCTGACTAGCATGGTTAATTTCTCTGACTGGCATAAATAGAGGAAGGGAAGAACTACATGTCACTGCCAATTGGAAACAACACACTTAGATTTAGAAAGTTCAGGACTGGCGAAATGGTAGCACATGAAGTATAAACCAGGTGAGTTGGTAGGAGACACCTGGTAAAGAGTGTGAGACTAGTACTAGAATACTTCCTCGCTAGGATAACACGCCAGACTGTTTTCTCTCCGCCCTTCCTATAAACGACACTTTAGTGGTGTTGCCAAGACGGTCCTTCTGGAAGAGTTATTTCCACTCAAGTTAAGATTTAAAGATCAGATAACACTGGATGGAACTACAGAATATTATTTCAACGCAAGGCTGGGCTTCTTTCGATTACTTTTTGCTTCGTGCTTATAAAGTTGTTCATGTCAAAGGCACTCACCCACTTGTGTACTAGGTCCAGAATGCTCTGCCTTGTCACTCCTGGAAGAATGATGCCATCTAGCGGAGGAGTTGCCAGCTCTTCTTCTGTCAATTAGAAATTGGAATATTTTCAAACTTTAACATTAGCCATGCCTTATATTAACAGCCATTTAAAAAAACTGTTTCTCGCAACTTTGCTGGTAATTAAACATGAAGGTGATGTTACTGTTCTGCATTACCTAACTTCCCAAATCATTCACACCTCAGGTAAATCTTTATTTAAAAAAAAAGAGAGAGAGAGAGGAGGAGGAGAAAGAGGAAGAAAAAAGAAATAAAGCCATTCATCAAATCATCTTCAATTTATCCTTGGCTCGCAAAAACTGAGATAATGTTCCACTAACAAACAGTAAGAGGAACACTGTGAAGTCAAAATCTACCTCCGTGGATTGACTGGTTGGTAAATAGACTCGTGTAGCTAGATTGGACGTAAAAACACTGGTCATTACCAAACCATCTAATACTGTGGAGGAACCGAGCCTCAGAAGTATGTATACCTCGTCAGGTTGGGCACTGCTTCCACACTGCCCTTTACAGATATCCCTATCTATAATGATTTTCAAACCTGCAGGGGTATCCACATCAAATATGGAGATACTGACTTCACCCCTCTGCGATTCACATGTGAATAGGCTCAGGGTAGGCTCAAGCATGGAGGTGACAACAAAAGAGAGAGAAGAAAACAAGAAATCCAAAAGATCAAAACAAAACTCCACGGGGAATACATGGAGAGCCAAGGCTGAGACCCTGGTCTACTGTGAGAAGGATCACATGCATCCCTAACCACCATGAGGGCCGGTATGATGATCTGTCTATGAGAGTCAGCATGATCCGACAACCGCACAAGCTCGCCTTACAGGAAAAGTCTGGTACTCAACATCTCCTTCTCCTCCCCATGTCTGGCACCCAGGAATCTAACCTTGGGGGAAATTTAAGCCTTAAATCATCACTTGATAAAAAGGCTGAACCTTGTAACAGATGTGTTGCTTATATTTACTTGCGGAGCAATAAACTGCGTGTGCTTGAAAGGATCGCCAGGAGGCAGCAAGAACTGTAGAAATCCCAGTGGTACCTGCAAGCTCCCCCAAGCCATTTTAAGGAGCTAAAAAGGACTTGAGAAATCACCTCGTGCAATCCTTACTTCCCAGAAAAAAGAGCAGCTCTCGAAACAAATGACTTGCAAGATTAATGACACTGGTGGAGAGTCTGGATCAGAACTTATGTGTCCTGGGGCGCCTGGGTGGCTCAGTCATTAAGTGTCTGCCTTCAGCTCGGGTCATGATCCCAGAGTCTGGGGTTCGAGCCCCACATCGGGCTCCCTGCTGGGCATGAAGCCTGCTTCTCCCTCTCTCACTCCCCCTGCTTATGTTCCCTCTCTAGTTGTGTTTCTCTCTGTCCAATAAATAAATAAAATCTTAAAAAAAAAAAAGAACGTATGTGTCCCAATACTGCGGCCACTGTCCTTTCTTTTAGTATCCTGTGGTCAGGGCTCCCCTACTCCCCTGTGGTTCCACCAGACATCCCCACCAAACAAGCCGTCTGGAAGAACAAAGCTCTACATTCATGCTTGTGTCCTTCAAACCTGGCGATGTGCCTGGCCCAGTGTGGTACGTAATAAGTGTTTCTGAATTAAAAAAAAATGGGGTGCCTGGGTGGCTCAGTTGGTTAAGCAACTGCCTTCAGCTCAGGTCATGATCCCAGAGTCCCAGGATCGAGCCCTACATCGGGCTCCCTGCTTGGCGGGAAGCCTGCTTCTCCCTCTCTCACTCCCCCTGCTTGTGTTCCCTCTCTAGCTGTATTTCTCTCTCTGTCAAATAAATAAATAAAATCTTTAAAAAAAAATGAATGAATGAATGAATAATCATTTTTGTTAGGAGACAGCAGCAGTACGATTTTTTTTTTGACGTTTGTTTCTAAAAATCATCTGCTGACAACCACTTTCTGGAAAGGAGAAAATTTGTTCTTGGCAATGTTCTTAGGGCTACTTTTTGTCATGTTTAGAAGTGTTGATCTCAAAATAAACCTGTGTGTTGCAATAGCTACTAGCTAGCTAGATACATAAATGTGGGGATCTATGTGTGTGTATGTGCCCAAACCCCACACAGAGAGACAAACATACTTCCAGTGCCTCCAAACTGGACCTTTCCTAAAGCTTGCTGAGCTCTAAGACTACATAAAGTTAAATAAAAACAGAGGCCTCGCATGGGCAAGCACAGTTTTGTGAAATATACTTAACACCCAAAACTGTAACCACTAGCCTAAGGTCAAGGCACAGAACATCTGTTTCTCTGGTTACCAGACAGAGATGATGACATGACAACATTTGGGTGAGAAATATTCATTTTCCTCTGCAACCACAAACATGCTTACCAGAGCCAGAACTGGCTCCAGATTGCCCAACATGAGGAAAACAGAGCCTACAAATACAACTTGTTTTTGACAAAGAAATCATTTGTAGGAGAAGAAGAATTTAGAAGCAGTAACGGCATGTGTCATCTGTGACATCCCAAAGTCAATTCCTAATAAAAACCAGGAATGTAGGTTTGTAGATGTGCCCAAACATTGCCAGCACAAAAATTATTTATTCAACAATTAATATAGAGTGCCTACTATGCGCAGTTGGCTTATCTATGCACTGTACATACAGCAGTGAGCAGAACTGATTTAACTCCTGCTTACTTTCTAATAGGTAGAGGCAAACAAATATTATGTTAAATAGTTTGTTAGACTATGGAGAAAAAAAAAGAAAGAAAAAAGAAAAGGCAAAGGGAAAAGCTAGGAGTGATAGGGGAGGGAGTCAGCGATTTATGAAATGCTTGAGGAAAGCCTTACTGAGAAATGGATACGTGGGCAAAGACCAGAGAAGCAGGGAGCAAGCCATGCACACATCTGAGAGAACAGGGCTCCGAATAAAGTTTACAAATGCCTGATGTCTGAGAAGGCTCACGGGGCCCAAACAGACCGAGCATCTTCAACATTCACTACCACAGTCATTTTCCCAAACTCTAAACTCAGCCACACAACTGGGTCTTTTTCTCACGGTGGCTCCAGAGTCCTGGGCAAGGAGAATGGTCTGTTCCAGCTGTGAATAGCAAGCACGTGCGGTAAATTATTCAGCAACACAGCGAAGCAGGCAATCAGTGCTGTGTGCTGTGTGATCTTACTCTCAGGGTCGCTGTTCCTAGAATCAAAACCACATGAGTGACAGACCAAGTACCATGGATAGCTAATGCTCCCAGCGCTGTGCTGTGAAAACAGACTATTTACTTCCTACACCTTTCTGGAGCAGCCGTCTGGTCCAAAAGGGGCAGTGAGTGTGCTCACAGGAAGACAGCAGGTTTTTACTGAAAGAACTCTACTCAGACTTCCGAGGGGTAAAGTTTGTGAAAACCAGTATTTTGTTGATTTTCAACTCATTATTCTTTGTATCTTCCAAAAGTCACATGGTATAAATCAAAGTTACTGTTGAGTTCCTTCAGTGTCTTCTTTTGTTTTTAGCCCAAAGGTCATTCTTGACATTCTACTGACTTCTCTCATAGTACTGTCCAAACATTTATTGCCCTTCTTTTCCCCTTACTTCAAATTTTATTTGCTCTGTTAGGTGAACACCCACAAGTTGAAAAAGCATTAAACTAAAGCCTTCTCAGCCAACCGTAATCGGAATAGTAACTCTTAAGGTCTGATATATTTTTTAAGAGTCAAAAGAAATTCACTCATGTCTATTCTGACCTTTAAAAGTCATGGTGGAAATGGTTCATGACTGTTGTTTGGATAAGGGGTAATTTTTTCACCAGGACAAGTTTCTAGTGTTTCTGTTTAAATCATGTAGCTCTAATTCAGATTATACTTAAATCCTGACATCTCTCATCCATAAATAATGATGGTACCACTTCTGTATGATGTAATTGGTTCTTTTTTTTTTTAGGGTTGTATGTTTTTGGGGGGGAATTGGGGGTAGGAGTGGGCAGGTGGAAAGGAGTGGAATCAATCTATTTTCTCCTAAATACAGAGTGTAACAGTGGCTGTCATCTTTCAAGCATAGCTTTCAATATGTCATATGCAATGACTCAAATTTAGAAATCACAAGTATTCCAGTATAAATTTCGTTTCTAAACAGTGCTAAATACAAACAACAGGAATGGAAGAATCAGCATGATCTGCATCTGGTGTTTCAAATGCCAAGGATTACCAACAGCCAACCCAAGGACAAGGTGCACTCACCACACCTGTTTATTCTACATCTGACTGGAATATAAGACTCATCTTATTAGTCTCTGCAACTCATGCTCAAATTAGTGCATAGCTCTAAAGTCAGCCACATCTGAATCACCATTTTCCTCTATTAGTAGCCAAAAAAACAAAAGAGCAAGAGAAGTTACTGTAGCTACTTTAAAATAAAAATTTCATTTAAAATTTTAATTGAAATGAATACTCAGACTTTACAAGTATTTGGAAACTTATATCTCTAGCTTCTATACTCCATACTGTGAAATGAACAGCCTAAGAACATAAACAAGCCTAAAAAGATGTTTTTAAACTTTTATGACTATTAAAATTCTAATGGAAATAAATGCAGAGATCTGTATTGTTCCCCATTATTGATCATTTCACCCAATCCCATAGACATTGTCAATACTTTGCTACACCTCTATGGTCTCTGTCAACTAATTGAAAAAAAAAGAAAAGAAAGCTAATGAGCATTCAGGATATTTAAGGCAATGAAGAAATACAGATTTTTATAGTAGACACACACAGTTTTGAATGAACCAGGACCTAAGTACAATCCCAAAATGGACTTATGGACAATCTGCTCTTAAAAATTGTATATCTTAATCAAATTGAGCTCCAGAGTAAATCTGGAAGATTTCTGATGTATTACCAATTATGTAGAAAGGGCAACAGCTGTTACATGACTTTTAGCAAGAGAATACACTAAATTTTGTGTCAGTAGAATTAGTAGACTATGCTTATCACTATAGCATTTTCTACATATAGCATATGGTGAATGACCACTGAATTGATCTGAGACCAATCTCCAAATGCAAGGGATTTGAGATAGGAAAATGGGTAAGAAGAGGGAAGAGGGCGTGAGGCAACAAACCTTCAAATCACGGAGATTTAAGCTCCTTAGGTTGACATCTCAATAATAACATCTAGATCCCAAACCCCAAAACAAAACTTTTCTAAATTCTGTGAATTTACATTCATTTCTGCTTGAACAACAAATGCACAGTAGTTCTTAACCTTTAGGATCATGCTACTTATTCCTTATTCTAAGGTCCTCGTTCTTCTTTCTCCAGCCTTATTGAAAATGATTGACAAATTGCAAAGAGCTGAAATCTGAGAGAATTACCTCCATCTTCATTTATCCAGTAAAGAAAAAGATTCATAGTTCCAACTTCAGTTATCTGATTATCCTCTCCGTAGAGCCACAGAACCTGCTGACAGCCATGATCTGCAGCTTCACACTGGGCAAAAAGGGATGATCCGTAATTCCTTTTAAGAAAGAGAAAACTTAGACTATGAATGTACTATCTCTCTTCTGCCATCTTCCCTACTAAAACCCTCAGGTCTTTAATTCATATATGGATGTACTCAGTGCACCATGCCCTTAATGTGAGTGTGCGTATGTGTGCTCTCCAGTTAACTGCGTAACGTGAAGCGAAACTCATTAGACAGAATAAATAAATGATCTAACTGCACTGTGTGTGTGCGTGTGTGTGTGGAGAGAGAGAGAGAGAGAGAGAGAGAGGATGGAGCAAAATCATGGAATCCTAAATTGAAAAGTAGAGATAACAAGGACAAAGGTGGATAGCCAAGTTAATGACAACAGTTAAAAGTTCTTAGGTATTTTTTTGCATTCCAAGCAATCGTCCAAGAATTATTTCATTTAAACCTCACACCAGTATGATAAGTTAGCCAAATGTGTATCAAATTACATGAAGTAGCAGAGTGTTGAGTTGTGCTCTTAGCTGAGACCTTTCAATACAACCAAGAGACAGTGAAAATCCAATGTCTACATTTTCCAAAGGGGTGGGACAAAGTGTTAAAAATCCTGATTTTAACCAAAAGTATCCCAAAAGTCCATTTTGCTCAACCTGCACTATTCATCTTAGATTATTCAAAGGAAGATAGCACATCTTAAGATAGCACAACAATATTTTAAGTTGTTAGCTTTTATTAAACTTGAATGAGAAAATTATGGAGCATATTACAAAATACGGATGAATGTTTTAGATAAAACATAAGAGTCCTTAAATAGATATGATGTTTGTTTGCCTCCCTGAGCCCCTGGTTGTATGATGCACTTTCCTCGGTTTTCACAGGACATCAGCAGACAAGTTTGAGAAGCACTACTGTATGACAATCGAGGCTTGGGAAGAAACCCTAAACCCACCCTTGGATTATGATGCCCCCAAACAAACACGCAGAAACAATCATATTATACTTAACTACTATTGTAATACCCATGTAGGCCTTTTAAAGTGCCTCTTTCACATTTGGTCGAGATCAAAATGTCTAATTAAAAGTACTGGTTAAGCACCAGAGCCACATTCGCCGTGGCTGTCTGCCATTTTCATCTGCATAGCTTCCCTTCCCACCATATTCCCTTTGGCCCTTCCTTTGGAGCCAAGTCATCTGCTTGGGTTGACAGTCATTATACCTTGCCCTGCACAGCTGAATTAAAGGGTGGGCGTGTAGCTGCTTATAAGCCCTTCTTTGAGTAAAGATGTTATTTTACCCTCTGGGTGTAACGGCAGCCTGTTTGCTATGACATAAGCCTGGCATCTATTGTGTTCACATCACTACCCTTCACAGGAGAAAGCATCTGAAGTAGGAGAGCCCTAGGCTAATGGACAGGCAGAAGCTACCACAAGAGATGGAGAGAGGAAGGAAGCAGAAAGGGAAGGGCAAGAGCGAAACAGATTGGGGAGAAGGACAGGGGAGCAGGACATGCACAAGGGCAAAAGAGACTTAGCAACAATGATTTGAGCCCCTAGTGGGTCCACCGCTACCATCCTACTTACAAAGGCACTCAATTCATTTTCTCCTTAAGATGGTTTGTGTTGGTTTCTTTTTTTAAAAAATATTTTTTTTTATTTTTAAGTAATCTCTACACTCAATGTGGGGCTCGAACCCTCAAGCCGAAGAACAGGAGTCACACGTTCCACTGACTGAGTGAGCCAGGCACCCCGAGTTGGTTTTCTGACTTGCAACTCAAAGAATATTGACTAGTAACTAAAATATTCTAGAAAAACTATGGTAAACAGGCCTTTACTATATGGCTATAGCAACATGCATCATGAGTTTATTCACATGAAGGTAATGTAAGATAAGACCTTCAAAATGGGGTACCTAGATGGCCCAGTCAGTTGAACATCCAACTCTTGATTTCAGCTCAAGGTAGTGATATCAGAGTTGTGGGATCGAGCCCCATGTCGGGCTCCAAAATCAAAATGCAGATAATAAAATGTAAATTATCAGCCAATCTAGAGAGGATACAATTCTTTATATAGGAGGCTTTTGTTTGATGACCATAAAAAGCTGGACTGCCCAGATTCAGAATTAATGGTAAATAAGCAACAATGGAGTTAATATTATGAATACTTCTTAATAACAGAAGATACATGAGACTTCAGCGGGGAGTCCAATAGAAAGAGCATGGGTGTGGGGCGAGCGAACTGAAGTACAGCTCTTAAACCTCTACTCCATGGCTATGTGTGCACTTAAGCAAGTCAATTCATATTTTTGCCTTAATAAATTCATCCAGCAAATACAAATATTTGCTTTATACAGTACATAGAGCTATTTGGAAAAATGAAACAACAATAAAAGCTAAGAAACAGTTTATGTGAGCCTCTTAGATCCTAATAAAGTTTTTTTTAAAAAATAACTATTCTATGGCACCTGAGTGGCTCAGTTGGTTAAGTGACTTTAGTCACCTTTAGTGCCTTTGGAATCCCAAATGTCAGCAGGGAATCTGTTTCTCCCTCTGACTCCCCTTCCCCCACCTCAGGCTCACTCTCTCTCTCTCTCAAACAAGCAATAAATATTTAAAAAATAACTAATCTATTTCAGTTGGTTTTTGCCTAGTTCATAGACATAGCCACAGAGATTTCACCACATCTGAAAATAAATGATTTTTCTCTTAAAATGCTCTCTTTAAAAAGAGAATTTTCATAGAATGAATAACTTAGCCTTTCCAAGAAATTTCTAAAAAACATACATACACACTTTTGAGAATGTTAGCTGAGTTAAAACCTGGTTCCTTAGGATCATGAAGCTACTTGGGCAAGAAAGAGAATTAAGGATCTTAGCTATTTCAGTATGCTGAAAAAAAAAGGGGGGGGGTTATTTATCTGGTGTTTATTTGACTGATTGATTACTACATTCTACAGATGGTGTTTTTCCTTAACTGAGTTTTCCCTCAAAACTCTCTCTCAGAAAAAAAAAAATCTCTCTCAGGTGTAAACTATTATTAATATCCACAGGGCCATTAATATTTTGATAATATATTTGGGTTCCCTCCCACGTGCCACCAATATTCAGAAAAGAAACACATGTCCTTGGAGAAAGAAAAATGAAAAATTTGGACAACTGTCTACACAGAAAAATGTTAATTGTATGTGGAATAAAAATCTGGGAGAAGATATATTAAATACATCTATCCAAAAGAGTAAATTCAATTGTGTGAAATCCAAATGATTGTTCCTAAGGCAGCGTCCAGGCGATGAAATGAGAAAGAAAGCAAGCCTCATAATATCGACTATTGCTTGCTGAGAGGATACTTAGTACTTGCCAGGCAGGGTACTAAGTACTTAAATCCATTACTTCAGCAGATCATCTTGAAACAACACTAGACTTTATTATAGTTTGCAGGACTTCTAGAAAGAGGGTACATAATTATACAGGATCACACAGATCCAAGTGTAGGACTCTCAGAGGTCTCTGACTGCCAAGCCCATGCTGTTAACCGCTAGGTTATAACCCCACACTTACTGGCAGCCTTCTAGAGGCCAACCACAGTCCTAGGCACTTTAGAATAACCTGCTTCATCCTCACAGGTAAGCTGGGCATTACTGTCCTAAGTTTATAAATGAAGAAACTGAGACTTAAAGCAGTTAAGTAACATCCCAAGGCAGTAACATTTTTAAGCAACGTCTGACTTCAAAGCTTTTACTCAAGTACAGAATGAGAGTTAAGATTAATTAATTAATTAATTAAGACAGAGCAGGGGCAGGGCTAACTCTTTCTATATTAACAATGAAACTAAGAAATTGGGAATAAAGGTGTTTTTATGATAAAAGACCTTCCAACTCAACTTTGGCTTCACATTAAAAAATTCTGATGCTCACAGAACTATTCTATGACCAGCAATTACACCACTAGGTATTTATCCAAAGGATACAAAAATAGTGATTTGAAGGGGCACATGTACCCCGATGTTTATAGCAGTAATATCCACAATAGCCAAACTATGGAAAGAGCCCAGATGTCCACTGACTGATGATAAAGATGTGGTATATGCCTACGGTGGAATATTACAGTCATCAAAAAGAACAAAATCTTGCCATTTACAACAATGTGGATAGAGCTAGAGGGTATTATGCTAAGTGAAATAAGTCAGAGAAAGACTAATACCATATGCTTTCACTTTTATTTGGAATTTAAGAAACAAAGCTGATGAACACAGGGGAAAGGAAGGAAAAATAAAACAAGACGAAATCAAAGAGGAAGAGGAAGAAAAACCAGAGAGACTCTTAACTATATATATATATATATATATATATATATATAACAAGACTCTTAACTATAGAGAACAAATTGAAGGTTGCAGGAGGGAAGGAGTGGAGGGCGATGTGGTAATTTGGTGATGGACATTAAGGAGGGCACTTAACGAAATGAGCAGTGGGTATGATATACAACTCATGAAGCACTAAATACTATCCCTGAAGCCAATACACTATATGTTAACTAAATGAATTTTAATAATTTTTCTTTTTTAAAAAATTCTGATGCTTAGGGTCTAGTCATGGAACCCAGAGAGGAGTAGCTGGTAAAGCTGATTTCAATTTGTAACCACAGGTGAGAACCACCAGGCTAGAACTCTCCTTCAGCTGTGTGCCGTTGTATTACTTCTCTCACTTATGCATATTTAGATATAAAAGAATATTATCTCTGATGGCTTCAAAAAAGGTGAAATAAGGGGTACCTGGGTGGCTTAGTCATTAAGTGCCCGACTTTGGCTGAGGTCATGATACCGGAGTCCCAGGATCAAGTCCTACACCAGGCCCCCTGCTCACTGGGAAGCTTGCTTCTCACTCTCTCACTCCCCTTGCTTGTGTTCCCTCTCTCTGTCAAATAAATAAATAAAATCTTTTAAAAATCCTTCTCTCTCTTCCTCAGATTAACTGGGAAGGCAGAAAGTTTCTTGAGTTGAGGAAAACCAATAGTTATTTAATAAAAGACAGCTGACTACAGAGGTCCTAAAAAACTTGGAAGTTAATGATTGAATTAATTGGTTTAGAGAAGAAGCAATAATAAAATCTGAGGAGGCAGCCAAATATCTTTGCTAACTAAATTGGTTGATACTAAATGAAGAATCCTGTGTTTCCCTTGCACGTCTTCAGTTAAAAGTCCACCCTTTAGGTTACTGCCTTCCCACTTGTCATTTCTACCTTATGTATAAGATCCAATATTCTCTTCTCTAAGAGATTTCATGCCAACTTCCATTGACCATGGTCCACTTGAACCTCGTCAAAGTATTATTTTTTTTATACCAGACTTTTTTAAAGCAGTTTTAGGTTTACAGAAGTGAGCAAAAAGAGTTCCCCTATGCCCTCTCACTTCAGTTTCCCGTATTAACCTCTCGCATTTCATATACACTTGTGAGGACTGAGAGGCCAATGTTGATCTGCTAATATTAACTGAAGTCCACAGTAACATTAGGGTTCACTCTTTGTGTTGTACAGAGAATAACAATTTTTAATTGGCCTCTAGTGATCATGTATTCTGTTGATACACTACAGATTTCCCTGCAATTTCTCAATGTCCCCATATTACCTTTACCCTGGGAAGGTAGGGGGAGCTAGACAACAAGATTCAGAGAGGAAAAACTAGCTTATTATGACCTCTTCAACAAGACTGATTTACTGTAAGGTGAACTCTAGGGGAAGTTCTAACAATGATACATACGGTGTCAGGGGTGCCTACGCTCTATGAAGAAGTTTGAACAGGTGAAAAAGATATCAAGAGAATACCCAAAAGTAGTTGTTTCAACCTGACTAGTGAAGCACATCATCAGGAAGAAGTATTCCACACCAAAAGAAAAAGAAGGGGACTTCTTAGTTTAATGGGCTTCATTAGGATTTCTCTAGCTATTGAGAGAGCTGCTAAAAATGCAGGAGGACAGGACCCAGAATTTTCTAACCTTTTTTTTTTTGGTAGAAAAAAGAAAATACAGAGGGGCAACAAAGGGCTCAAAGCCAGCTGTCAACATCTCTCTCACATCCTAGCTACACGTCACTGGACACTTGCAGGGCTCCCTGAGTCTGCATGTTTTCCCCAAGCCCGGAAGTCACCACCATGTCACCTCCCAGGCCTGCTGCTGCCTCGATGTACATAAAGGAAGAGCCCCCTGGTGAATCTGGCTATTCTAGCTCTCCCATAGGGCATTCTCCTCTCACGGCCAAGTCCACCCCTGAAATTGTCTAACACTTTTCAAATGCTCTTTTATTTCCAGCCAGCTACATATGGCCAATGAGACCGGCCTGACAGAGCCAAAGTAGGGCTGTCCCGCAGCCAGCTGGCAGCAGGTACGGCTACAGTCTGTGGAAATGAAGACAGCACTTGAGTGAAGCAGGCACCTCCCCCAGACAGGACTCCTTGGAGCCAGCGGGGAGCCTCGGCCCCAGCAGCAGACGGTCCTTCAGGCCACCTGTCTGCTGGCAGCCAGAGCACCAGCCCTCAGGGGCAGTGAATTCAATGCACTCACGTTATCCACACTTTACTTATTTTAGTTCTTGCCACTGTGTATTATTTGATGGTTCTCCCTTATAAAGGATCACTATCCTTTGAACGAGCGCAAATTTTTTTTTTTTAAGATTTTATCTGAGAGAGAAGCACAGGACCAGGGGGAAGGGGCAGAGGGAGAGGGAGAAGCCGGCTCCCCATGGAGCAGGGACCCTGAATCATGACCTGAGGTGAAGGCAGATGCTTAACCGACTGCGCCATCCAGGCACCTCCAAACTGGTGCAATTTAACACTGAAGAGTAAACACAAAACAGAAAAAGGGCATTTCAACTTAAAACTTAACATAGGTACTCGGACTGATCTGAAATGGCGATAACTCAATGGTTGTGAGAGACTCTTTCCTTTCGTCAGAAACACAGATTCACTTACCCTCCCATCTTGCAGTCCCCAGTCCCACCTTTCCAGGCTCTCACATACTTCGGATTGGCCCACAGGGACACGGGCTTAAAGGTTCCACTTGAAAAATAAGGGCCCACTGGGCTCAAGATTACAAACAGCAGGGCTTTGGTAGGCTTCTTGACTCCAAGAGAAGGCTGTGATAGAATAAAAGTACACACAACTGTTAATTTAAATGGAGACACCAGTCTTAAAGCCTAGAATAGATCTGTACTCTCTCCCAGAGGGGCTGTCTAAGCTCAGGAGCTGTTGAGTTACACAAAGCCAGATGGTCTTTTAAGAATAAAAGACAAAAGACGGGGTGCTGAGGATCCATTTTGCTTTGCCTTCTGAGTTATGGTTTTAGGGGAAAAGCAAATTTGTCACAATTTTTTGTGAGGAGGACTTCAAGAGGAGAAATATATTTTTGACAACCAGCTTTATAACACCTTGCATTGATTGGGAATTGAAAAGGGGAAGAACCCGGACATGATTTTCATCTTTGGGGAGGAAATGCAATATTTGCTTAACTTCCCCTTCTGTGTTCACAAATTACTAACCACTTCAGGACATGCCGGGGGACCCCCCTCAGGTGGTGGATATAGGTGAGTGTGCCATTAGTACACTCCACAGTCACAGACAGGAGACGGCAAGAGTGGAGCTTCACGAGAGGCAAAGATACCAGATGAGACCAATCCTCCCCAGAAAGCCAGATGACAAAGGACTGAGGAGCTTGTGTCAAGAATGACAAAGACAGAACATGGTCTTTCCCCACAAACACTGGGAAATCATAAGCCAACCATGCAAAACTATGTTGTCTCCAGTGCAAGAGAGTTATAAGTAATTACTCAGTTGTTTACTAAGAAGGAAAACTGAAAGACTGAAAGCTTTGAGGGTTATGGATTATAAAGGCAAAAAAAGGCCACTGCCCTATCCTATGCAATTCATGACCATCGGGAATAAGAAAACAAGCCCAGGGCTATTACAATGACAGTCTCTGGATAAAAAATGCTTCAGCAGAGCTTCAGCAGAGTCGTGTCTGACTACATGGTGATAAGAGTCAGTCATGGTAAGAATTAAGAAGGGTCTCAACTCCAGCTGACTGTGTGGCTTGTTTTGTTTGATGAACTGGCTTAAGTGGGTCTGGGGATATTTTTTTCTGCATTTCATTCTATCTCCCCTCTAGTACCTACTGGCCCAAGGCACCCACTCACTACTTATGCCCAGATCATCAAAAATCAGATAGGTAAAATACTCAGGGGTGTAAAAAATGTATTGCATATGTGCACATTGATGCCCTCTGAAAGGTATGCAACCCTCAGAAAATGGGAAGATGATTCCAGTTGCGTTCCATGTGAACAGGAGACCAAGAAAGGCTTGGATGGCCAGAATCAGCAAGCAACAATGGGTTCTGGTTTTTCATTTGTTTGGATTTGTTCTTAGTTGGGGCTGAACAGGACTCCCCTACCAGTAAAGAGTGAAGAGCCTTAAAGCTTCATTTGCCCTTTTTCTTTCCCCCATTGTTTAGGAGAAAAAACTTCAGAATAATCATACATACCTGTCTTTCTTCCCAGCTTTGATAAAAATTGACTAACTTATCTCCACACTTTTATGTACCTATCAGTTAAGTAAATACAATGATACTCCTATCAGAGGAGCTTTGAAGCTTAATACTTAAAAGGAAAAAATTTTTGGACCCTCATATTGAGTAATAAAGAGAAGCTTCCCAACATAACCTAGAAATCCAATCTGCAGCACAAAGCCTCAGTAATTATTCAGCCTCTAAGTTTCTAAATAAAACAGCTTATTTGTGGACAAACTGATAAGCATTTTATTAGATATAACACAAATGTCTAGACTTTCTTCACTTTGAACTCATGTATTTTTCATAGAACTCATGTATTTCATATACTAGAAGCAGTAACTCATCATCATGGAAATGTTGTGGGATAAATTTCATCTTATTCATTTCCTTCCCTGACTTTAATTGACAGCAAACTTGCATTTACTCCACTAGGCAGTGGTATAAAGAGCACAGATGGAAAAATGGAATAATCTTATGCATCAAATCTCTTTCTGGGAAAAAAAATCAATAAAGCTTTAAGTAACACTTTTATTCTTAGAAAGCAGGTAAATTATAGATGAGAAGTTTCAATGCTGAGAGATAATGTGTTTATGTGTACTAACATTTTATTTTCTGAAATTTAAGCAAAGCCAACTTATGTTTTTTCTTTACAAGTACTTTACTAGTACAAGTACTTTACTAGTACAAGTGTCGATCACAGCTTGGTCACCTTCATCCTTAAACGATCACTTATATTGGTCATCTTCTCATGAAAAGAACTCTGTGACTCTACTGCAAATGGTCACGCTGCTTCAAGAGTGAGAATAAATTAAAGGTAACTGCATTAGGAAGGGAGATTGGGGAGTGGGTCTGTTTCTACCCTCAGGAACCAGTATCTGTTTTGTCTTAATTCTCCCTTCTATCCTGAAAAGCAAATTAAATTCTGTGTTACTGTTACACTTAAGAGCAATTTTTCCTATAATATTAATTAAATGCTAGAAAACATATTTCTGTGATGACCCGGTCGGGCTTCTGTTCAAATAAAGCCAAAAGCCACATAAATAAGGAGAAAATATGAACATCTGATAAGTGGTGAAAAATGTTTCAATAAGTCTTGTTTCCTTATGAACACTTTTTATTTTTTTCTAATTTTCTGGATGATTTCAATATATAAGGAATTGAGGAGGGCTTAAAAAAAACTAAAAGCCATGGGAAAGGAGGAATATAAAATCTCAGATGCAAAGTATGTAACTTCTCCAGGGACCACACGGACTTAAGTTGAAATTCTGATGTGTACAAAAAAATACTCATCTTTGTATTATATATTGTATTATACATCCCAAATACATATACGAAAGTATTAATGGAAAATAAAGTGACCAGTTCCAGTGAAAATCACCACTTCAGAGTCAGTCAGAAAATAGTGTATAAAAAGGCAGAATTTCAGAGGTTATGTGAACAATGGTAGAAAGTGTCCCAAGGAGCTGAGAAGTATGGCAGCCATGTGAGCGCTTGAGAATAGTTCTGCTTAAGCAAGACAAATATAGCACAGAAAAAATAAGATAATTGGGAATAAAGAGAACCTTTTTCAAAATAAGTGGCATGACTTTTGTTGTTTTTTTTATTTTAATTTTAAAAAGAGCCCAATTTGTTTTAGAGGGGAAAATAGTAAAGGATATCAGACTGAGGGGTGCTAGAAGAGATATGGAAGAGGACCAGGTGTCCATGCAAGACCTTGAGGATTGAGTTAGGAGATGGGGGATAACAAATTCATGCAGTTTTTTGTAGGAAAAATTAGTTGGTTTGGTGAATGATTAAAAAACCCTCAATAATTGTACAGTTTTTGGTTTCTAAGACATTTCAGTTATTGCCTCGACTAATCCAAGCCAGGAAGTTAAGGGTTATAATCTCTATTTTCATTTGAAGAAACTGAGGCTCCAAACAAAGGATTTGCCCAAGGTCTCAGTTATTAAACTCTAGATCTTCTACTCTTAATCCAGATCTTTTTTATAATATCAAAGTTTAAACAAGAAGTATGTATAGACTTCTTACTCTGGGGGCGCCTGGGTGGCTCAGTAGGTTAAAGCGACTGCCTTCGGCTCAGGTCATGATCCTGGAGACCCGGGATCAAGTCCCACATCGGGCTCCCTGCTCAGCAGGAAGCCTGTTTCTCCCTCTCTCACTCCCCCTGCTTGTGTTCCCTCTCTGGCTGTGTTTCTCTCTGTCAAATAAATAAAATTTAAAAAAAAAAAAGACTTCTTACTCTGGAAAAAGTTCCAGCTGAAGTGTCACCTGCTTCCAGCTCAGCCTTCAGCATGGCCCTCACACTCTACGCACTTCATGCTCAAACCTCCTCACTTTCCTGCCTCTACGTGTTTTCATCAACTACTCCCGACCTGGAGCACTCTCCTCCTCCCCCATCATGGACTAAAACGTGTCTGCTCCCAGTTTGAAGCCCCAATCCCCAATGTGACTACATTTGAAGCTAAAGCTTTTTGTTTTTTTAATTTATTTATTTATTTGACACACAGAGAGAGATCACAAGTAGGCAGAGAGGCTGGTAGAGAGAGAGGAGGAAGCAGGCTCCCTGCTGAGCAGAGAATCCGATGCGGGGCCTCCATCCCAGGACCCTGAGATCATGACCTGAGCCGAAGGCAAAGGCTGAACCCACTAAGCCACTCAGGCAACCTGGAGCTAAAGCTTTTAAGGAAGTCATTCAGGTGAAATGAGGTCAAAAGGGTGAGTCCCTAACCCAACAGGGCTGGTGTCCTTCTACAAAGTGGAACAGACATCAGAGCATGAGCTCCCCACCGCCTCCCCAACCAACTCCCTCCCCAACCCACAGAAGGCTCTGTGAGGACACAGCGAGGTGGACATCTATGGGGAGACCTTACCAGAAACTAACCCTGCTGCCTCCAGCCTCCAGAAGTGGGAGCAAACAAATTCTAGTGTTTAAGACATTCTGTTATGGCAGCCCGAGCCGACTAAGACATCCCCTCTCCTTCCTAAGTAATATGAACCCTCCAATCTCAATTTAAATGTCATTTCAGAAAACGAGCCCTCTTCACAAAGCTAGGTACTTGTGTTACATGCTATGACCTCACCCTGCACTTCTGTGCATTGAGATAAAATGTTCATCACACTTGCTTATAAATGTGTCTTTTAATTCTCTACCTCTCGCTAATCTGCACACTGGGTGACCTGCAAGGCCATCTCCGTCCCCTGCAAGGAGTATTGTGCCTTGTTATACCAGGTTTACTACTTATCTGCTGAGTGACTCTTCATCTTAGTAAGAAGCCATTTACAGAAAGGAGCTGTGAAAACAAACTAGATAACTTATTTGGAAAATCTGAATTACTTTGATTAAAAAAAGGATACCAATCCTCCTATGTTACATTGACACCACAGAGAATATGTTCCTCTGCCTCCTGCCTTATTTCCTAAACGAACAGAATTCATACGTAGATATTCAAAGAATCCTATGAGGGAAGCTAAAATCCAGAAATTTCTGAGGCTTGCCATAAAATAGGTAGGGGATCTCAGGCCTGTTCAAAGAGAAAGACAGTATATATTTAACCCTTGACAAAAAGGCTAGCACTCCTCTCGAGTTTTTAAATAAGAATCACCTTAAAATTCAGAAGGCACGTAGTTAAAACAAAACTTAAGATAAGGAGAAAAGAACACCTACCTGTCCAAGGTTATATAAATGCAGTTATAATGACCACTTATAGCATCCATGTAAGGGTTAAATTAAACTGTGAAAAGCACCCACAACCTCCTCTTTTTCAAGCATCCAACAAACAGCAATCATTTTTGTTTTTATAACTGCTCATTTATACCAATAACGGTGGTAAATAAATTCAATATTTACCAATAGGCAAAGCTTAAAGGCGGCATTAGGATGACTGTGGATGGGACCATGGAACTACATTCAACACTCAACATTGGAAATATGGAGAACGAGCACTTGGGAAAAAGATAGGATTATTGTACTAGGATCCTGGGAAATAGTTTGGCATATTTGAAATCAACCCTACACAGAAATTTTAGCATGGATTATTAAACAAATGGTCAAGAAAAGTTAATAGGGAAGTACCCAGGAAGAGCGAGAATGAGTCACTCTTAGAAACCTCATGCTTCATTTCCCTTTCTGAAATGACTAGATCAGGGGTCAGCAAACTTCAGCCTGCTTCCTGTTTTTTAAAGTCTTATTGGAATACATGCATTCATGCACTTATAGGTTGCCTATTGAGGTTTTTGTGCCACAAAAGCAGAGATGAGTAGCTGCCTGACTTCACAGGAGAAGTTTGCGGACTCCTTCTCTGGAGGACAGGAAAATGCTCCTGTAGCTACAGGAGCATTTTCCTTGTATCAAGAATAGCCTCAAAACTAGATCTCCTCAGTGACCTACCCCCTGCACTCAGACTCTGACTCTGTGATTCCATCTATTTTGGTTCAGGTGACTAGGCCAAGCAACACAATGGGCCTGGAATTGAGAAACAACTTAGACCAACACAGTAGCAGAGAAACGAATACACTCTACTTCTGTCCCCTACATCTAGTCACACATCACTGCCTGAGTGAACCGTCACCCTTAGAAGTAGAACCATGAAGAAGCAGAGCTTGAGAAATCTTTTCAGTATTTTAACAACCAGTTTTCCCTTTCCTCTGGATCATCCCATCAAGCTTAGAAATATGTTGTAGTAGCTCCCATCTAAAATAAACACACCACCTTTACCACATGTCCCACTCCAGGACAACCAACTCACCAAGGATCTTCATGTTGCCAAATCCAATAGTCAGTTCTTGGACCTCACCTCTCTGGTCCTGTGGGCAGGATCTATAACTGACCATTGCTTCCATGTCCCTTACTTGGCTTCTAGTATACCAAGCCTTCTTGTTTTTCTTTCTGCCTTATATGCTGCTACTTCTCAGACTTCTTATCTAATTCCTTTATATCTCCTATTCTTCTAAATGCTGCAGGGCTTAGTCCTCACCTTCTTTTTACCAGTATCTAAATTTCTTCTCTTAATAACTTCACATATTCCCTTGACTCTAAAGGTGTTATATGTTAGGGGTGCCTGGGTGGCTCAGTTGGTTAAGTGACTGCTTTCGGCTCAGGTCATGATCCTGGAGATCCGGGATTGAGTCTCACATCAGGATTCCTGCTTGGCAGGAAGCCTGCTTCTCCCTCTCTGTCCCTCTGCTTGTGTAACCTCTCTAGCTCTGTTTCTCTCTGTCAAATAAATAAATAAAATCTTAAAAAAAAAAAAGCTGTTATATGTTAAACACTAAGAATGCATTACTTAAATTCCAAACTCTTCCCCCAATTCCAGACTTGTAGATTTGTCCACCTACTTGGTAACTCGAGCTTAACGAACCCGAACTCTAGATTCCTCCCATCATTGCTCCAACAATACAAAAAAAAACTTTTTCCCTCACTCTTCCCCATCCCAACAATTCAGTTGCTCTGGCCCAAAGGAAAACTTGACCTTTCTCCTTTCATATTCACATCCAATGTGTCAGAAAATTTGGGAATTGCAATAAATCTCCTGGAATATATGTCTTCATGTGAACTAGGGGATTTGTCTGCAACAGAAATTCCTTGAAGAGAGTCTGCATTTTTAAGATCCCCAAATTTAATGGTCTCACTTTATTCAATTTACTAATAATAGTTCTTATGTTTGTTCTATCAAGGTAATGGGTGGTGAACAGGATACTTGCTGCATAAATTATGGTACCATATTTCATTGATTCTAAGGTATCAATTTTTTCTCACATTTAATGTGTCTGAAATCCAGACTCAGCATTTTACAATTGCTATTGGCTAAATAGCACTCATGGGAGAGCTGACATTACCAGACTTGGAATTAGCAGTTCATACTGATGGCATTTTCAATGGCTTATGGGCATTGGTGATGCCATACATGTTGAGTTTGCCATTTAAAAGGTCTTTAAAAAGTTACAGTATGATTTGGCACTGAAAAGAAAAATCACTGAATATGAAGTGCAAAGACAGGAGCTGAACATATATTTGATACTAATCAAACAAGTATTTGTAGTAACATTGCACAAATGAAAATGAATATTTTCCTGCAAAGCAAGAACATGTCTCCTCATGGAATCTCTGGTAGAAAGAAATCCATATGAAGAAAAAGCTGTGTTAGTTTTGTTATTAAACTACATGCAAAAATAAAAATGCCTATCACAAGCTAAGCAGTGCAAATGATGGCAGGAAGAAATGCAGATGTCCTCTGAAAATGCATTTTAAAAAAAAGGTTGGTATGATTAATTCATGAATCAGTCAGGATTGTCAGGAGAGTACTGCATCATAGTTCAGCAATGCTTTTCCTCTTCAGTGCACAAACTAATGCGTGACTTGTAATTTATGGCCTCCTGTATTCGATTAAGAGATATATATATGTATTATGGAATACCTTACAGCTAAGCAAATGAGCAAAATAGAGATAGATCTATATATACTGATGTGAAAGAATCTCAAAGACAAATTATAAGTGCAAAAACAATAATACAAACAAAATTGTTCATAGTATGGCTGCCATTTATATAAAAGAGAGACAAAAACACAAATACACACACACACATATATTGAGAGAGAGAGAGAGAGAGGGTACAGCTAGAGAGCCAAAAATAACCTTCTTCTATGGAACTTTAACATATCAACAGCTGGCACTGTAATTCAGGGAAGAAAGGATAGACCACTCGATAATGAGTAATGAAATAATGCAGTATCCATATGGAGAAAAATAAAAGTGAGTCATCCATACAAAGTTCACTTCTTTTTTTTTTTTTTTTTAAAGATTTTACTTATTTATTTGACACAGAGAGAGATCATAGGTAGGCAGAGAGGCAGGCAGAGAGAGGAGAAAGCAGGCTCCCTGCGGAGCAAAGAGCCCAATGTGGGCCTCGATCCCAGGACCCTGAGATCGTGACCTGAGCAGAAGGCAGAGGCTTTAACCCACTGAGCCACCCAGGCGCCCACAAACTTCACTTTTCTTTTTCTCTTTTTTTTTAAGATTTTATTTATTTGACAGAGAGAAACACAGCCAGAGAGGGAACACAAGCAGGGGGAATGAGAGGGGGAGAAGCAGGCCTCCTGCCGAGCAGGGAGCCCGATATAGGACTCTATCCCAGGTCTCCGGGATCATGACCTGAGCCGAAAGCAGTCGCTTAACCAACTGAGCCACCCAGGCGCCCCCCAAGTTCACTTCTAAATGGATTTTATTTAAATGGAAAAGCAAAACTCTGAAACAGAAGTGTGATCTTGGAATAAGGAAGTATTTCTTTAAAACACACAAAAGCCACAAAATATATGGAAATAATAAATTATGTTAAAAATAAACACTTTTTAAAGAAGTTTTATTTTATAAAATGGGGGAGGGACAGACAGAACCTCAAACAGACTCTGTGCTGAGCACAGAACCCAATGTGGGGCTCAATCCCATAACCCTGAGATCATGACCTGAGCTGAACTGAAACTAAGGGTTGGATACTTAACTGACTGAGCCACCCAGGTGCCCCAATACGGCTGTTTTCTAAAAGATACCAGTAAGAGAGTCAAAAAGCAAGACTAGATGTGAAAACAAGCCACAGATTAGCACACTATTTGCAATACATTTATCTGAAAAAGGATGTGTCACAGAATGGAAAGTTACTACTTGTGAAATGTATCTCTGACAAAGGGTTTACACCTAGAATATATAAAGACTCTAAAAAAATTAAAAAGACAAATCAATTTTTTAAGGGCAAAAGACCAGCAAAGATACTCCCCCAAAGGATTTTCAATACACAATATGAAAAGGTACTCAACATAATTTGTCCTTAGGGAAATAAAAATTAAAACTATAAGGAGGTAAGACTCATGTATCAGAATAGATAAAATTAGCAAGATACTACTAGTGTCAGCAAGAATATGAAGCAAATAAAAGAATTTTCATACATTGCCGGTGGGAGAATAAACTGTTGTATAAGCATTCTGGAAGTCTGTTTTGCAGTATCTAATAAAGCAAAACACATATAGCCTTCATGCAATTTAACTCCTAAGTAAATACCAAAGAGAAGCAAGTACATATGTCCATTATAAGACCCATACAAGAATGTGCACAGCAGCTTTATTTTTCATAGCCAAAAGTTAGAAACATGCCAATCATCTATCCATAGTAAGACAATCCCATATTTGGGGGCAGGAGGTAAAAGGAGGAGAGAATAAAGAATGAACTATACAGCACCTCATGGTTAGTTGATTCTAGAGAGGGAAGGGGAATCAACAGAGAAAGATATACAAAAGGTTTCAATTGTACTAATTGTACTAACTTTCTAATTCCAACTGTACTAGTCATATTCTAATGTTAACTGGGAGTTATGTTCATAGATTTTCATATTTAATTATTTTCTTTAAACTTGTGTGTGTATGTGTGTGTGTGTGAGAGAGAGAGAGAGAGAGAGAGAGAGAGAGAGAGAGAGAGAGAGAGAAATCTTTGAGTCTGGGAACCTGGGCAAAGAATTATTGCCAGTTTTGAGAAAGGAGGATAATAGTTAATATACAAACGCATGTATGCAGGTACAGGTATGAATATGGGGCTCTAGAAAGATATAAGAAAAGGTGGCCATAAGAACTGTTTGGAAGGAGGAAAACTGTGGAACTCTGGATCAGAGTGAGAGTGGAAGCTTCCTTACCCTTATAAACCTTTGGTACTATTTGAGGTTTGTTTTTGTTTTTTTTTAAGATTTTATTTATTTATTTGACAGAGAGAAACAGTGAGAGAGGGAACATAAGCAAGGGGAGTGAGAGAGGAAGAAGCAGCCTTCTCGTCAAGCAGGGAGTCCAATGGGGGCTTCATCCCAGGACTCTGGGATCATGACCCAAGCCAAAAGCAAGCACTTAATAACTGAGCCACCCAGGCACCCCTGCTATTTGAGTTTACTATCAGATTGTTTCCCCTCCCTCAATTAGCTCCTTTTACATCCCAGAAAAGTACCCCTGTACACGGCTGGCGGGAATGTAAATTGGTGCAGCCACTCTGGAAAACAGTATGGAGACTCCTGGACAAACTAAAAATAGAAAGACCATATGATCTGGGTCCTTATCGAAAGAAAACAAAAGCACTAACCCAAAAGATAAATGCAACTCGGTGCTTACTGCACTATATTTACAACAGCCAAGACACAGACACAACCTAAGTGTCCACTGATGGATGAATGGATAAAGAAAACGTGGTCTACAGATATAATGGAATGCTATTTAGTCATGAAAAAGAAGGAATCCAGGCTTGCCACGCCATGGAGGGACCCTGAGGGCATTATGCACAGTGAAATACATCACACAGAGAAAGACAAATACTGAACGATCTCATTTATATTCAGAATCCAAAACAAAAATGAAAACATACACAAAACAAGCTCATGGATGCAGAGAAGAAACTGGTGGTCGCCAGAGGCAGGCACAGACGGTGGAGAAATGGGCGAAGGGGATCAAAATGTACAAACTTATAGGTACAAAGTAAATAAGTCCTGGGATATAACGAACAGCATGGTGACTACAGTTAATAATACTGTACTGTACACATTTGACAGTTGCGAAGACAGTAAATCTTTCAAGTGCTCATCATGAGAAGAAAATGTTTAACTATGCATGGTGACAGTTGTTAACCATATTGTGGTGATCAATTTATAACATATGCCAAGTATTGGATCATTATGTACTACACCTGACAGTTTTACCTGAGTTAAAAAATTCTATTTATTTATTTACTTATTAGAGAATTTTAAAATTCTATTTAAACAATGTTTATTTATATGAGGCATAGAGCAAGACAGCACAAGCAAGGGGAGGGACAGGCAGAGGGAAGGCAGGCTCCCTGCCCAGCTAGGTGCCTGATGTGGGGACTCGATCCCAAGACTCTGGGATCATGACCTGGGATGAAGGTGATACTTAACTGACTGAATCACCCAGGCATCCCCCCAAAAAAATTTTTTTAAGATTTTATTTATTTATTTGACAGAGAGAAACCCAGCTAGAGAGGGAACACAAGCAGGGGGAGTGAGAGAGGGAGAAGCAGGCTTCCCGCCGAGCAGGGAGCCTGATGCGGGGCTCGATCCCGGGTCTCCGGGATCATGACCTGAGCTGAAGGTAGTCGCTTAACCAACTGAGCCACCCAGGCGCCCCCCAAAATATTTTAAATAAAAATAAAATCCCAGTGGGGT